>JAMZAV010005607.1:0-103096 GCA_024449915.1 Sweltsa coloradensis
TTTTTTTTTTTTTTTTTCTCTTTAAAAGTCGTTTAAACGTTTTTTTACGTTTATTTTGAGCATTACAAATTTAAAAAAAACATTTTCTTTATTTTTAAAATTTTTGTTTAGTTTTTTGAGGGGCGACAACGACGACGACGACAAACTTCCAAAATTTTTTCATTCTATGGATTTTTTTAAAACAAAATTTTAAATTTCAAATCAAACACATTTTTTTTTTGTTTTAAATTTTAAATAATATTTCTTCTGGTGTATCTACAACATCACCATCATTCCTTTTTAAAAAAAACTTAGTAAACAACATAACCATCAAACACCCCATTAACACATTTAATTTAATTAAATTTAAAATATCACGGGCGGGGGAAATTTCCCTAAAGGTTAAGCGCCCTATTTTTATCACGTCTTTTTGGTGATATTTCATATCTTTATAATCTGCAAAAAATCATGAACAAACGCAAACAAAAAAAGTTTCAAAAAAGAATATTTCTGAAAAAATATAGAGGTTTATTTCATTGAATCCAAAGTTACGGGATGTTTTTTCAATGACTACACTTTGTGTGAGAAGTTGGAGGAAAAACCCAGTCGGGCCTGAAAATAAAGGTTTCACTAAAAACGACCCAGTTTTACATTCGAGGCTACCCCACGATGTCGACCGCGACGTGGAAACCCAAATCCCCCCCCCCCCCCCCCCCCACTAAGCATGGCGGTTTGACCAGAGGAATAAAGCACACATAATAAAACACATCATAACTCATTATCCAATCAAAGTAGGCATATGTGCAGCTTTATGAGCCTCAATGGAAAAAAAAATAAAAAATAAATAAAAAAATACATTTTATTTAGAGTCCCCCACTCGTTATATAACTGTTTTTCAGGGGGGGGACTTTAAATCAAAGCGACAACCCAAACCCTGAGGCCCGACGCAACGACGAGTGAGGATAAAACCCAAACCAAAGATCGATATTTTTTAAAAGGAAATATAGCAACAGTGGATGGAAGTGCGAAACCCGCGAATCAACGCCCGAATCAAAAGGCCCTTTAGAAACAACTTGAAATTTATTTTTGTGCTTCTTTCTAGGCGGCTCCAAAGTCACCCTTTTTCAAACTCCCAAAACAAAATCATGGACTTTAAATCCAAATAGAAGTTAAAAAAAATTTTGACTTTAGCGGGAATCGAACCCGGACCCTTTTGCATTTTGGGAAACAGATACCCAACCACAAGACCCAAAGAGCCCCACAAAAAAACTAAAGCGCCACACAAAGACCAACGAGCCACACAACAAAACCCAAAGAGCCCCACAATGCCTATCTATAAAAAGCAACCAAACTTATCTCAAAATTAATATGCTACGAATCCCCATTACATATTTTATTTTATGCACAAATTTTTTAAATATGGCCCGGGGGAGAATTGGCACAGAGCATTGCTTGTTATCGTAAAGGCGATTCAAGAGAAAAGTCCACCTCACAAACATCAGCTAGTAGTAAGGGGGGTAGTAGGCGAGCTTTCGGGCAAATCGCGCGGGGGACCTTTCCCCCTTCCCTGACGACCCTGACCCCCCCCGAGAGAAAAGACACAACGCCTTCCCCTTTTTTTTTTTTCCTTCCTGCTTTCTTTTTTTTTTTTTTTCCCCCCCCCCCTTTTTTTTTTTTTTTTTTTTGGTTTGGTTTCTTTTTTTCCCTTTTTTTTTTTTTTGGGCCCAGAGCAGGCTCTGCTAATCGTAAAAGGCGAAACAAAAAAAAAAGCCCCATTTGCAAATATCAGTAGTTAGGGGGGGGGTAAGCTGAAAATAGAGGGGGCCCTTGGCAATCCTCGTGGGGGACACCCCCCCTTTCCCCTTTTGACGCCCCCCCCCGGACGACGACGACGACCATGAAACAAGAACGACGACAAAGACCTACGTGAGAACCCCCTTTTCCTCCCCTGCCGTGGGGTTCTGACCAGCAGGGGCCCCTCCTCCTCCCATTTCCCTATCGTTACAGTGATGCTTTATGACCAAAACGGTTGACGCGCCTTTTTCCAAATAAACAACATCAAAAAGTAGTTATTTAAACTTTAATTTATCTTAACTTATTAAACTCATACAAATCAATAATAACTTTTTCGTAATTTCTAGCATTGATGTTCATGTTATATTATAAACGAGTGTATTAATAACATTTTGCCAACTTATCGTGCTACGAGAATTTAAAGAAGATAATTGATTTCATTATGATTACAACCATATTATCTACATTATATCCCTAATTATCTATACGATGTAGCACGCAACATTGCTACTGTTGTAAAAGTTATTCGCAAAAAATATTAAAAAAATAGTTTTCAAACATCACGAAACATTGATTCTCAGAGGTGACCTTTAAACGCCAATGCTTGTCTAAAATTTTCCCGGGCAAATTCATTATTTCACTGTATTCAATTTCGTTTAATGTCTTGCTTTGGATTTCAAATGACGTATTTTTCTGATTGGAGAGATTGTTAACAATATGGTGTTTTATTTGATCTGCAGATGAGGATAATAGGACCACAAGCTATTGAGTTAAATATCTTGACACCAATCTCCGCAGGTGAATTTAATGTAAAGACGTAGAGAGTTGAACCCATCATCTAGATTTCATAATTTTTTGAAAAGCATCCCATACCGTCATTGAGTAAAGTTACAACATTCTAGCAAAGCAACATGGGGACTAAATGTGCCTGATTGTACCATATAACGAGACATATTTACGAATGTACATGTTTTAATTTTTGACCATTATACCATTCATTCATCATTTTGTTTGTGCCTTTGCTCGCCTTCTACTGGAAGCCCGCCAGAACAAATTTTCGGAACCATAAAATCTTTAATTACACTCGAATTAATGTGGACATTGACTATATCAAAACAACTTTGTTCTTTTTGTGGAATCCATGCATCTAAAGTTCGCTCCAAGATGGACGAGGGGATGCTTCGTTTTCTCTTCCGCGCGTGACAAAAACCCTCAAACTTTTAGACAATATCCACCATTGTGGTCTGTGTCTTGTCTATGCATTTCGACCGTCGGGCCCGGGGTGAATTGGCCCAGAGATGGCAGTTTCTAATCGTAAAAAGGCGATTTCAAGGGGAAAAAGTCACCTTTCAAACATCAGCTAGAAAGAGCGGAAATTCTACTCCCCGAAACTAGAGGCGAGCTCTGGCAATTCGCGGGACCTGCCCCTTCTTGACGACCCCGGCGACGATGACAATGACAAACAAACGATGACCCAAAACGATGACGACCGCGGACGTGATAAAACCCCTTCCCCCCCCTACCCGTGGGGGTTCTGACCCGCATGGGCCCCCCCTCCCCCCCCTTAGGTAGAGTGGGCATTTGACCTAAGGTTGACGCGCCCTTAATTTTTAATAAAAAAAAAAAAAACAAGTTCGTAATCAGCTTGTATTCCGAGCAGGGGGTTTTCCTTTGGGCAAAACGGCAAAAAACGTTTTATGGGACTACGTAATGAATCTCAAAGCTATCCCAAACCACCCAGCATACCCGCGATATACAAATACAAAAATTTGTCAGAAAATTTGATAACAAATAAGTAGGCCGGGGCCCCGGGGTAAAATTGGCCAGAGCATGGCTTGCTTTCGTAAAAGCGAATTCAAGAGAAAAATTTTACCTGCAAACATCGCAAGTAAAGGGTTATAATATTACTCCCGAAACTAGAGGCGAGCTCTGTCAATCGCTGGGGACCTTGCCCTTCCCTGACAAAACCCCGACGACGATGACGACAATGAGGGCCGCGGACTTGAAAAATGCCCCCTTGCCTCCTTCCGTGGTGTTCGAAAGCGTGGGCCCACCTCTCATTTACCCTAGGCTAAGTAGCGCTTTATGACCTAACGGTTGACGCGTCCTTAATTCCAAATAAACAAAAAAAAAACAAAAAAAAAAACAGATGGCTACCCACCCAATCGATTGTATTCTAGAAAAATTGATATTCCAAAATCAAAAGGTTTTAATTTTGATTTTAGCAAAGCCTGCTCTGGTTCACATCAGAGCTGATTATTAAATTCAACATTTTTTCGTTTAAAACTCTAATTTCGACAGTGATTCTAAAATTGGGCTTTAGACAATATTGTCATAAACATCGAAGGTTTACTTTGGAATTCAAAGATTGGTCCAAAATTGTCAACAAGGTTAGAAGTACCTTTTTTGCTTCATCTTAAAAAAGTTTCAGGCTAAGCGACGTGAGTTCAGTTTTTCTGCAGAGTTATTCGCCATCTGCAGAGCGCTTATTCTTTCTAATTTGCAGTTTTGAAGAAAACTTTTGGTATTCAGATCGATTGAGCTCATTTCAAGCCATACAAAAAAACTCATGTATTCAAGTCAAAATTTTGGTACAAGACATCCAATTCTTTAATGAACACGCTTGATCGGGCAGCCTAAAAAAGATTCAGTGGCACGATATAAGATCAAGTCCGTGTCAGATGTCAAGTATTGATACAACCTTTTACGATTTTGGATTTCCGACAGGCATCTTGCATGGGGGGCAAAATATCAAATTGAATTTTGATCCCCGTAATGACCAGTAAATTCTTTCTCTAAGCGTCTCGACTCTCACGTAGAAAAGAGGTGGCATTGTCCAGACTTCAAATAGGCCACGGACGTCGTCTAACTCACGGGTATCTCTATCCAAAAAAAAGGTTTGTTCCAATATGCGACACATGTGATGTACCTTAAACCGTATGATATCATAGTATGTAACGTACAAGATGCATTGCGCATTTAATTTGATCTCTCCTAATTACGATTCAAGAGAAAAAGTCCACCTCGCAAACATCAGCTAGTAAGAGCGGAGTATCTTACTCCCCAAACTAGAGGCGAGGTCTGGCAATCGTCGTTGGGGACACCCCCCCCTTTCCCCTTTGCGCCCCCCCGGCGACGATGCAATGACACAACGAACGATGACAAAGACGATGACGACCCAGAGCATGGCTCTGCTAATCGTAAAAGGCGATTCAAGAGAAAAAGTCCACCTTGCAAACATCAGCTAGCAAAAAGGGTAGAATATTACTCCCCGAATCTAGAGGCGAGCTCTGGCAATCGTCGCCGGGGACCTTGCCCCCCCTTCCCCTTTACGACCCCCCGGCGACGATGACAAAGACAATGGGCACCACGAACAATGACAAAGACAATGACGACAGCGACTGAGAAACCCCCCCTTTCCCCCCCTTTTCCCCTGGCTGGTTCTGACCAGCATGGGCCCCTCTTCCTCCCCCCCCCCTAGGTTAGAGTGGTGCATTATGACCTAACGGTTGACGCGTCCTTAATCCAAATAAAAAATAACAAAAAATCTTCTTAAAATTGTCTTTATTTTTATGTTTCAACCTTCAAAGAACGGAATCTAGATGCCAAGGCGGGACACAACCTCATTTAATAAACATGTTATGTACCGGTTCTCAAATGACGATGCACCTATTTGCCAGAGGGAAGATGCGACCAGATAACCTTGAGATCAAAATTGCATTCCATAGCAGCATGTTTCCCTTTGGGCGCCTAGAATAAAAACGTATAAAATGCCACTGCAATAATTATTGACCCTCCCATTTTTTTATAAATCAATAAATCAATAACTCTTAACATGAGGTCTAACAAATATAAGATTAAAAAAATCAAATTACACATTTAAAGGAAATAATTACCGATTTCCAAGAAACAAATTATATATTTTGTACCAAGACATTGTTATTCAACGAACAGTTGTTATTCAAATGACTGAATTTCGAACACCACGGTTTTCTCCAATGATTTTTTGTGACATAACCATCGTTTATATTTTTTGCGTGTGTTGGATTTGCATTAGGCACCTTGGGATGTGGTGCTAAATAACAAACTGCAAAGTGTGATGCCCACACTGACTAACAAAATTCGTCCTGCGTCGCGACTCTTACTCCGTCAGGGCCCGGGGAAGAATTTGGCACAGAGCATGGCTCTGCATATCGTAAGAGGCGATTCAAGAGAAAAAGTCTACCTCGCAAACATCAGCTAGAAAGACGGGAGTATAAGCGATGACTCTCCGAAACCAGAGGCGAGCTTTGGCAATCTTCGTCGGGGACACCTCCACTAAACCTTGACGACCTTCCCGGGGTAGAATTTGGCCCAGAGCATGGCTCTGCTAATCGTAAAAGGCGATTCAAGAGAAAAAGTCCACCTCGCAAACATCAGCTAGTTATAGAGCGGAGTATTTACTCCCGAAACTAGAGGGGAGCTTGGCAATCGTCGTCGGGACCTTGTCCCCCTTCCTTGAAGACCCCCGGCGACGATGACAATGACAAAAACGAACGATGACAAAGACGATGACGACCGCGAGTGAGAAAACCCCCCCCTTCCTCCCCTACGTGGCGGTTCGACCGCATGGGTCCTCCTCCCCACCCCCCTTAGGTAGAGTGAGTAATTATGACCAACGGTGACGCGTCTAGTCCAAATAAACGAAAAAAATCCTCCCCATATCCCTTAGGCTAGAGTAATGCATTATGACCTAACGGTTGACGCGGCCCTTTAATCCAAATAAACAACAAAAATAAACAAAATACGTATAGAAAAGAGGGGGTATTGTCAAGAATCCGAATAAGCCACACATGCCTAACATTCACGGATATCTCTGAACCAGAGAAAGGGTTGTTCCCAGATGTGACACATGTGATGTAGCTTAACCATACACCATAATATGTTAGCAAAATGTAGCCAATATGATGCCTAGCGCTCGCAATTTGATCTCTCCCATTCATTTGGAAAAGTTATTTCGTATTATGGTAACGGTGACAATCTTTTTAATTTCTCATTCGAAGTATTTTTTTAACAACATGTAATTCACATAAAACACGTTATATATATGTAGACATTTTTTTATTTAAATAAATAATATTTATTTGCTATTACTACCACCACCAAAATTTTTTTTCAAATAAAAAACTTTTTTAATCACCAAACACACCAAAAAAATAATATAATTAACTTTCAAAATCACAGGCGCGCAATATGACCTAACCGGTTTAAGGGCCCCATAGTTTCTCACGTCGTCTTCATTACATTCTTAATCATCGTGAACAATGAACATTGTGTTATACTTGTTGCGTTTACTGAATAGGCACTAGAGGAAAAACTTCTCGGAGATGATTTTAACCCGAAGCAGGTGTAGTCATGATTCTTCTCGGACACAGCGGTCACGCGCGTCCAACAAGAAGCAAGACAAGAGGGATGTACCACATGATCGAGAAACCCGGGAAGGTTGAATTAGCGAATTGTGATGTCGAATAGGCCACACACGTTTAATTGGAGGTTATATCTTAACTAGAGAAAAGGTTGTTCCTAGAAGTGACACGTGTAATATACCTTTAACCGTACATCATAATATGTTAGAAGAATGTACAAAATATGACGCCTTGCGCAAGAAATTTTAATCACTCTCAATGAAGAACTTGTTGGATTGGCGACAAGCATCTTGGGATGTGTTGAAAAATATTAATTGGCATAGTGTGACCCCTCACTGACAAATAAAATTCGTCCACCAACGTCTCGACTCTCACGTAGAGAAGAGGTGGTATTGACTTGAATTCGTATTGGCCACACACGTCTAGCTCACGGATATCTCTTAAACCAGAGAAATGGTTAACTTATTCCCATATGGGACACATGTGATGTACCTTTAACCGTGATCATCGCTAGCGAATATATCAAATATGATGACTTGCGCACGCAATTTCATCTCTCCCATTCATATGGAGAACTTCTATCATATGATAACGGCGACAAACTTTCTAAATTTCTCATCCATAGTCATCTTTTTAACAAAATTTTATTTACATCATAAACATTTCTTTAATTTGGTTATTTTCATTCACATACATAACTTTAATTTTGCTATTACTTTCATCATAATCATTTGTATTTGTTATTTATGGCCTTAGAAAACAATATTATAAATTTAAACACTCCTGCATTAACTATCTTATCAACTTTTTATTATCACAGGCGGCGCAATATGACCTAACCCGGGAGAAGCGCCATAGTTTCTCACGTCGTCGTATCAAAAATCTCGTTGAAAGTATTTTTCAACAAAATATCATTTACATTAAACCCATTTCATTTTTTTTCATGTGAATAACTTTTCTTTTGCTATAACTATCACTATCACCATCACCATCATAATTTATTTTATTTTTCTAATCTTAGAAAACAAAATAAATCATTAAACACACCATGAACTCGTTTTATTACCTTACAATATCACAGGCGGCGTAATATGACCTAACCGGTTGAAGCGCCCTAGTTTCTCACGTCGTCCTAGTAAAAATCTCAATGAAAGTATTTTTCATCAAAATATCATTAACATCAAAACACATTCATTTTTATTCAAGTGAATAACTTTTTTTTGCTATAATTATCACAATCACTATCACCATCCCCCCGTCTGGGCCCGGGGTTAGAATTGCCCAGAGCATGGCTCTGCTAATCGTAAAAGGCGATAAAGAGAAAAAAGTCCACCTCGCAAACATCAGCTAGAAACAGCGGAATATCTTAATCCCGAAACTAGAGGCGAGCTCATGCAATCGTCGTCAGGGACTTGCCCCCTTCCCTTGACGACCCCCGGCGACGATGACAATGACACAACGAACGGTGACAAAGACGATGACGACCGCGACGTGAGAAACCCCCTTCCTCCCCTTACCCGTGGCCGGTTTTCTGACCAGCATGGGCACCTCCTCCCCCCCCCCCTTAGGCTAGAGTGGTGCTTTATGACCTAACGGTTGAATCGTCCTTAATCCAAAAAAAAAACTAAAAAAAAACTATCACCATCACCATGATTTTCTTTTCTTTTATAAATTTAGAAAAAAATATAATCATGAAACACTCCATCAACTCATTTCATTAACTTTTAATATCACAGGTTGCACAATATGACCTAACCGGTTGAAGCGCCCTAGTGTCTCACGTCTCATTGAAAGTTTTTTTCATAAAAATATCATTACATCAAACACATTAAATTTTATTGAAATGAATAACTTTTCTTTTGCTATAATTATCACAATCACTATCACCATCACCATCAATTTTTTTTGAATCTTAGAAAACAATGTAATCATGAAACACACCATAAACTCATTCATTAACTCTATGCATCGGAAATAAATAAATAAATCTATCATATATAATTTGTATCAATGTGTATCAAATTTTAAATTTGGATGAAAAAAAATGCCTCACTGCCCCAATCCCGCCTAAATTTAAAGTCTAAAATCAATAAATCAATCAATCAATAAACACCCCGGGTAGCACAAAAGACCAACCGGTTGGGGCCCCCTATTTTCCACGTCGTCAATTGAACTCAGTACATCCGCTTTCAATGGAATCCAATTGCCCTTTCAAAAAATCATGAAAATTTTTTTTACTTCCGGTTTTTCTGATTTTGATAAGTGATTGAAGTATCAAAACCAAATCACCATCTGGAAACGGTTTGTGAAGCGTTTGTCATGTGCCTTTTTCATGAAAGTCCGCAACGAAAATTTTACGAGGGGCAATACAGGAAATTTTGAGGGTTCATTTGACAGTTTTTCCAAAAAAACTGTCAGAAGTGAAAGAACCCCGTCTGGGCGGCCCCAAAGCTTTTCTCTGCAAATTTGTAAAAGACGATTAAAGAAAAAAGTCCATCTCGCAAAAATCAGTTGTAAAAAGGGGAGTATTTTACTCCCCAAAGCTAGAGGCGAGCTCTGGCAGTCGTGTCGGAAAACCCCTTCCCCTTTCCCTTGACGCCCTTTCCCCGACGACGACGCCCCAATTGACAACACGAACGATGAAAAAGACGATGACGATCGCGACGCCCTCCCCCACCCGGGGCTAGTTTGACCAGAATGAGCCACCCCTTTCCCATCATCTAGACTAGAGTGGTGCATTTTTACCAAACGGTGCGCGCCCTTTAAATCCAAAAAACAAAACTGTTCAGAAATGCAAGTACCTTCGCTATCCGTATCACAAGTCGTTTGTCTTTCCATTAAATACTCACAGTAATCTCGGGTTCATTTCTGCACAGCATTTAAAAATAATAAATTTTTTCAAGCCCCTAGAATGTTCCTATCATCCTGTCCATAGGTTCTCCGGAAACAGGGAGTGCCTGCTCCGTTTAAAATTTGTTTCCCCCCAATTCACCTTTTTCGTCCTGCTCTTCACCCTTTCTCCTCTGCTGTCCACATGTTTTTCGGACGCCTGGGGACGATTTTTTTTTTTTTTGGGGGCAGCATCTCGTCTCTAAATGTATTTTATGTACCTTTAACCGTACTCAAATTTTAGCAGAATGTCCAAAAATGAGCCTTTCCACGCAAATGAAATCTCCTAATCATATGAAGAGCTTCATCACTGATAACGGCAAAAAAACTTTAAATTTTTCATTTAAAGTAATTTAAATTTTAAAAAAATTCAATCACATATACATATTTATTTTGTTTAATTTTTTCTATTCGAATAAATAATATTTGTTTTGTTTATACATCATCATCATTTATTTGTTATTATACAATAAAAAACAATATAATATTCAAAACACCATTAACTCATTTCTTATCTATCAATATACAGGCGGCGCAAAATGACCTAAACCGGGTTTAAAACGCCCTTGTTTTCACGTCGTGTGTGAGAGTCGTGAGGGGTAGAAAATGACACGGAGACGGACGCTGATCGGGTGCAGGGAAGCTTCCCCGCGCGGCGAAATTGATTTCAATCTTGTTTTCCCCTTTTAGATGTAAGAGTGGATACAAGCAACGATTGTTAGATTGCGACAAGCATCTTGGGATGTGGGCAAAAATAACCAAATGCATGTGTGATGCCCACACGACTATAAAATCTTTCCCCCTACGTCTCGACTCTCACGTAGAGAAGAGGTGGTGTCCGAATTCGAATAGCCACACACGTCTAACTTCACGAATATCTAAAGGTTGTTCCAATGCTCGGGGCCGGGGTAGAATTGGCCAAAGCATGGCTCTGCTAATCGTAAAATGCGATTCAAGAGAAAAGTCCACCTCGCAAAACATCAGCTAGTACGAAGGGTAGTATTTTACTCCCCGAAAATAGAGGCGAGCACTGGCAATCGTCGTAGATTTTACGCTTCCCTGACGACCCCCGACGACGATGTGACAATGACCCACAAAAACGATGACAAAAGACAATGACGACCGCGACGTGAGAACCCCTTCCTCCCCTTTCCGTGGGCTGGTTCTGACCAGCATGGGCCCCCCTCCCCCCCCCACCCTAGGTTAGAGTGTTTCATTATGACCATGAATCCCCATAAACCAATCTAAACGGTGTCGCACCCCTTTAAACCAAATAAACTTAAAAAAATGTGAATATTAAAATTTTGAATAACAACACATATTACAAAATTAACCAATTCGGACCTGACGACGTAGGATATGATAAAGGATTTATGAAATACATATTCGAAATTAGGGTGGTTGTCACGGATGCGGAAATATTAGGGCTGTACAGTAAACTTTAAAAATAATTTCTTTCACTAAAATAAGGAAAATATTTGGTTTTGTTAAAAAATCCAAAATAAACTATTGGGGATTGATTTCGGCTGAATTTAAATTAAAAAAATTGAATATCAACGTCGTATATAGCAGCAAATTTTTGCTCATTTTACAAGTATGTTTAAGTTTCATATATATAGGTACGTCGGATTTAAAAACTATTTGACAAAATGTCAACCAACCGTTTTGCCTTATTTAAATTTAAAAAACTTTTCTTTTCTATACTAAAACCCCTCATAATTTTTTTCCTTTATAAAATGAGTAAACAATATTATCATCAAAACACCATAAACTCTTCATGAACTTACAATATCTCAGGCGTCGCACTATATCTTAACCGGTTGAAGCGCCCTAGTTTCTTACGTCGTAGTATCAGTCTTCGGTAGAATCTTGGAAGCTTTATAAACCTGGAAACGAAACAAATTGTATTTTCAACGACTACATCTATGTGTGAGATGTTGAGAACGCACTAATGTCTCTCCGCCAAGGGGCCCAAAAAGTCCCCAATCACCCATTTCCCACCCCCAAAAAACAAACAATTACCATAAAAGAAAAGCCCTAGGTCTTTTTGAACCAGAAATTACCCTTGAAAAACTATGGTTAAAAACTACCAACCTAGTACAAAATTCCCTAGAATTTTGACAATTAAATCATTAAAAGAGAACACAACTTTTTTTTTAAAATATCATCAGTTGCGATTGCAAAAGCAATTCAAGGGGGTAGCAGGTACCGTAAAATCAGTACGGAACTGCGAAATGGATTGCTTCTGGTTGAGACAGCTAATGATAAGCAGTCTGAACTTTTATTGAAAACCACAAAATTTGACTACCTATTCGACATTGAAGTTAAGCCGCATGAACAATTAAATAATTCTAAAGGAATTATTAGTTGTTCTGATCTAAAATATGTTACCAATGAGGAAATGAAAGAGGAAAACTCTCCAAACAAGGGTCATTGACTTGTATAGAATAATGACCCGTGTTGATGGAGAAAAAATTTTCCCAAAACTGGCAAAACAATCCTCACCTTCAACACAAAGGATTTCCCTGAAAAAGTGTTAGTGGGTTACCACATTTAAGATGTTAGAACCTATATACCAATCCCCATGAGATGCTTCACCTGTCAAAGATTTGGACACACCAAGAATGTTTGTAAATCAGAAACCTATTTGCAGAAATGCGGTTACAAATCTCATGGTGAAGTCCCAGTGTGAACATCCAAACAAGTGTGTTAATTGTAGGGTCCCATGCTTCTTCTTCCCGTGATTGTCCTAGATGGACGGAAGAGAAAAAAAGATATGTGAGATAATGGCGGTTGACAAACTTAATGTTCATGAGGCAAAGAAAAGGTATAGACAAATTACCACACCATCTAATCTTCCAGTATCATTTGCGCAAGCGGTAGCATCAAGTAGTAGAGGCATAATGACTAACAAAATCCTATAGACAACATCTCAAAACCCATACATATAAATCCCAAGCTGATGCGGCTACCAGCCATGTTGAAGCTGATGCGGCAAACCAGCCATGTTGAAGACATCACCATGGTTCAAGAGAACGCAAAGTAAAGGAAACGATTCAAACTTTGTGTGATACAGAAAATCACTACAAGATCAATTAAAAGATCAAGCAAAGCAACAACAGGAGCAGGGAAAACTCTTAAAGATTTACTTTCCCTGACTCGATCTCAAATTCCGAGTAAAAAATTAGGTAAATTTATTCGCCAGAAAGACGTCAACAGCAATGTTGATGTTCAAGTTGCAGAAAATTTTACCTAAATCACCAGCACAGTTAAAAAACCAGAAACCTGTTGAGGATTTAGGGGTACAAATATTAAAAGAATTATAAGATTCCAACCAAAAAAACAGCCCACCCACGTTGTCACTTACTGATGACATGTTGGAGGATCGGATAATGGATGAGAATCCTTTTGATATTTTAAAAACCCATAAAGGGGAAATTTAAAAAATAACAGCTGTATTTAAGATACATACAACATCTACAAACTTAAATGGCTAAACTGATAACGTGGAATTGAAGAGGATTCTATGCAAATCTAGAAGAGTTACAGCTACTTTTACAAAACACACAACCCTTGATCTTATTATTACAAGAAACTTTTTTCAAACCAAATGATAACCCTACGGTTAAAGGGGTTATACAATCTACCGTAAGGATTATACAGGAGGTGAACGTGCACAGGGGGGGTGTTGCCATTCTGGTGCATGACTCTGTGTATGCCACTCAAATTCCATTGACAACTCCCCTTTCAGGCCGTCGCCGTTACAGCTTACATTCCAAAGAAAACCACATTATGCTGTTTTTACATTCCACCACCATTAATCATTAGCAGCCCCGCGATCTGGAGGCATTGTCGGATCAACTACTTGGACCCGTAATCTGGGTGTGATTTTAACGCCACCATACTGACTGGGGATCAGTAGTTTCTGATCAACGGGGTTGTGTTGAAGCAGATTTTTCTACAACACAATGATGTTTCATTGTTGAACACGGGCCAGATGATCATTTCACGTCACTTTCTGGCACTTTTTCAGCCATAGATTTAGTCATGTGTACACCATTGCTATCGCTGATCTCGAGCTAAATGTGCTTGATGATTTAATGGAAGTGATCTTTTTCCAATTCAGGTGAATGTATTAAACTACAATAGGCCACAAAAATTTCCAGGTCCGGGATGGAGATTTGCGCAAGCTGATGGGGAAAGTTCCAGGAAATTAGTGAAGTCTCTTTGCTCAAGGTGGACTTTACTAGTTCTCGTGACCCCAACATCTTGCCCAATAATGTTAGTAAATGCATGCTCGATGCAGCATATGCCAGTATACCACTGACTAGTGGGAAAAAACGTCGTCGTGTCGTCCCCTGGTGGAACAAAGATTGTGCATTGGCCATCAAGGCAAAGAAAGCAGCTTTTAAAAAATAAATACATTTCCTACATGTGAAAATTTAATCAATTTCAAACACGAGAGAGTGGGTAGACTCTAAATAAAATTTATTTATTATTATTTATTTAAACGAGACGAATTATAAAAACAAAGTAAGAGGCAGTCATGGCAAGATTATGTATCTTCTATAAATTACGCACCTCTTCCACTATGGTGTGGAAAAGGATTAAATCAATTAGGGGGAGTCAGGTAAAACACCATACCCGCTATCAAGGATGGGGGGGCAATTATTTACTACCCCAGCAGATGTGGCTTCAGTACTGGGTACACATTTTGCATCGGTAAGCAGTAATGCACGATATGATGCAGAATTTCTGGCACACAAGCAGTTGAAAGAAGCTCGAAAACTAATTTCCCATCTGAAAACGATGAGCCATACAACAGAGCGTTCTCTTTGTGGGAACTCCGTATGGGCGTTAAGTTCATTACGTCGCACATCTGTGGGAGAAGACAAAATGCAAAAACGACATGTTTGTGCACCTGACTGATCCCTCATTGGAAGTTATTATTTTATTTTTTAATATTTTGTGGTTGTCTGACATATTTCCCGATAGTTGGCGTAGTGCCATCTTAATTCCACTTCGTAAACCCACAAAAAGATAAGTCGATGCCGACTTCATATCGCCCCATTCTCTGACAAGTTGCTTTTGCAAATTGTTAGAAAAGATGATCAACAAAAAGACTAATGTGGGGTGCTGGAGACACGCGGTTTTTTGGCGAACGTCCAATGTGGATTTCGTCAAAAGTCGTTGCACCATCGACCACTTGGTTCGATTAGAGGGCGTTTATTCAAGAAGGGTTGGTTGCAAAACAACATGTTGTTGGTGTGCTTTTTGACATTGAAAAAGCATACGATACAACATGGAGGTATAATATACTTCAACAGATTCACGAGTGGGGTTTTAGAGAGCACTGCCAAAATTTTTAGAAAACTTTTTAAAAGATAGAATTTCAAAGTGGGTGTTAACAATGTTTTGTCAGATCGTTCTCACTGGAAACAGATGTACCAAAAAGGCTCGGTCTTGTCGGTATCACGTTTGCTATTGGAATAAACAGTGTAGTGGATTGTATCCCAAAAAAGCCTAATGTCGTGCCTATGTAGATGACCTGGGGAAACTTCTACAGATCGGTAAATTTACAACAGCTCAAAGACACGTGCAAATTTGGGTTGAACAATATAAGGAATGACTGGAAAGCGGGGGACACGATTTCTCCCGAAAAAAACTCAGTGCATTCACTTTTGCCGTCTTCAAGGAATCCAAAAGACCCACAACTATCGTTTAACAAAGTAGAACTTCTATTCAAAACAAATGTCCGTCTTCTCGACATGGTGTTTGACAAAAAGCAAATTGGAAAGACCACGTTGTGAGTTACGCAAAAAATGCATGTTGAAAATCAACATTGAAAGTTCTCAGTAATACATCGTGGGGTGCAGATAGGACTTGCATGTTGAGAATTTACGGATCTCTAGTTTGCTCCAAAATGGGGCTATGGATGTTTCGTATACTCTTCAGCAGTAACACAACCCTTAAACTTCTAGACACTTTCCACCATTGTGGTCTACGTATTGCTCTTGGTGCATTTCGAACAAGCCCGGTAGTCAGCTTGTATGCCGAGTCAGGTGTGTCCTCCTTAGCAGAACGGAGAAACCTCTTGATGGGTACGTATGTAATGAAAATTAAAGCTATGCCTAACCATCCAGCAAATCGGGAAAGTTTTTAACACGACATATGTCAGACACTTTGATAACCAAACCCAAGGCATCTCTTCCAACGGGATAAAATGTAAACTTTTGTTTAATCTTTTAGAATTTCATCTGCCAAAAGGTTTTAATTTTTTATTAGCAATAACCCGCCCTGGTTTACACCCGAGCCGATTTTTATATTGACTTTTGTCGTTTTTATAAAAACTCTACTTGCGATAGTGTATTCAAAATAAACTTTAGAAAGAGTTGCCATGAACATCAAAGGTTTACTTTGGTATTAACAGATGGCTCCAAAATTGCAACAAGGTTGGAAGTGCTTTTTATTGCTCCACCTTAACTGAAACGTTTTAGGCTAAGCGGACGTGTGTTCAGTTTTCACTGCAGAGTTATTCGCCATCCGTGAAGCTCTTAAATACATTCTACGTGTCGTTGTGGCGAATACCTTTTTTGTCAGATAGTTTAAGTTCACTTCAAGCTATAGAACTCATGTATTCAAGTCATCAATTTTGGTACAATACATCCAATTCTATTTAGAAAAATAACCTCTAAGGGTTATATAATAGAGTTTTGCTGGATACCTGGACACGTGGGGATAGAGGGAAAAGAAAAACGCTGATAGGGCTGCTTTAAAGGGAAACTTCCCAGCGTCGCGACGTTGATTTCAATCTAGTTCCCGTTCCAGATGTCAAGAGTGGATTCAAGCAAAGATTGTTTGGGTTTTCGACAAAACATCTTGGGAAGTGTTTGGCAAAATAACAAATTGCGTAGTGTGGATGCCCACATTGACTAACAAAATTCGTCCACCTACGTCTCGACTCTCACGAGAGAAGAGGTGGGATTGTCTAGATTCGTATAGGGCACACACGCCTAACACACGGATATCTCTTAACCAGAGAAAAGGTTTTTCCCATATGTAACACATGTGATGTACCTTTAACCGTACATCATATGCTATCAGAATGTACCAAATATGATGCCTTGCGATGCAATTGATCTCTCCCAACCATATGAAAAATTCTATCATATGATAACGGCGACAAACTTTCCAAATTTCTCATCCAAAGTAATCTATTTATCAAACTTATTAACTTCATACACCCTTTCTTTATTTTCTTTATTTTCATTTACCCTACATAACTTTTTTTTTGCTATTACTTTCTTCATCTTCAATTTTTTTGTTATTTATACACTTAGAAAACAATCTAATCATCAAACATACCTGCATTAACTTTCTCATTTATTTTATTCACAGGCGGCGCAATAGACCTTACCGGTTGGGAAGCGCCCTAGTTCTCACGTCGTCGTCGGCCAAAAGTAACGGTTGCTCAAAACACGCTATATCTAGGGCTATAGTTGTACATTCTAGGCTACCCGACGAGTTGCTTTTATATCGCCTAAGAAGGATAAATATAATCGATTTTTATCAAATTAAACGTTTTGCTAAATATGACGATACACATAAGGAATAAAGCACAATAATGAACAAAATAATAACACCTTATCCAACCAAAGAGATATGTATCACGAGCAAGCTTCATGAGCTTGGATGAAACTTAAAAAAAACAAACGATCTCATCTCTAAAAATGCTTACAAGATCGAACATTAGATCCACCCTCTGGGCCCGGGGTAGAATTGGCCCAGTGCATGGTTCTGCTAATCGTTAAAGACGATTCAAGAGAAAAAGTCCAACTCGCTAACATCAGCAAGTAAGAAAGGAATTATTTTACTCACAGAAAATAGAGGCGAGCTCTGGCAATCGTCGTCGGGGACCTTTCCCCCTTCCCTTTACGACCTCTCCGATGACGATGACAATGGCAAAACGAACGATGACAAAGACGATGACGACCGGACGTGAGAAACTCCCCTTCCTCTCCTTAACCGTGTCTGGTTCTGACCAGCATGGCCCCTCCTTCCTCCCCCTGGGTTAGAGTGGTGCATTATGACCTAACGGTTGACGCGCCCTTAATCCAAATAAACCAAAAAAAAAAAAAAAAAAAACATTAGATTTTTGTATATTTGTATTTTTTGTTGTGTATGTGGGAAAACAATATAATCATCAACCAAACCCCAATAAAAAGTTTCATAAACTGTCAATATCACAGGCGGCGCAATAATCCTAAGCGGTTGAAGCGCCCTAGTTCTCACTTCGTTGTTATAAAGACTTAAAAAAAAACGTTTGTCTACTACTTCCTCCGCGCTTTGAATTCTAAGACAGGTCTGTATAAACAGGAGAGTCCACGGCCGGGGGGTTTAAAGATAAAGTCACTTCGAGCAGGTCAGCCAGAACTTCGGCTTTCTTTGCTTAAGAGCTAAACCCTCAGCGGGGTCGGAGTGCCTTTGACCCCCTGAAACTAGAGGCGAGCTCTGGCAATAGTTTGGGAAATTTCCCCCTTTCCCTTGACGACCGCCTCAACGAAGACGACGACAAGACAAAAGGAATGATGACAAAGATGATGACGAGCGCGACCTGAGAACCTCCCCTTTCCACTCCTACCTTAGCGGATCTGACCAGCATGGGCCCCTCCTCCCAACATGAGTATTTTTGTGAAACTAAGATGATTCAGAATGTTTCGTTGACACTTAAAGGGCACGCAGGGGGCTTGTTTCTATAAAACTCATGTTTTTAGCCATCATTTGGTTCAAAACATCCAATTCTATTTAGAAAAACTAACCTCTAAAGGATATATAATAGAGTTTTACTGGATACCTGGACACGTGGGATAGAGGGAAAGAAAAACACTGATCGGGCTGCTAAAGTGATTACAATCTAGTTCCCCTTTGAACCCGGGGGAGAATTGGCCCCGAGCATGGCTCTGCTAAAACGTAAAAGGCGATTCAAGAGAAAATAAAATTATATACTAACTAACTAATAAACAACTTTATTATCACAGGAGGCGCCCAAAATGACCTAACGGCGACGCGCCCCTTTAAACCTAATAAACATCAACATCAAGAGCCCTCATCCCCCTATCCCCAAGGCTTGAGTGGTGCATAATGACCTAACAGTTGACCTGACGATTATATATAATCTGATTCTTTTGAAAGATGTTATGCAAATTGGATTGAACAAAATAAATAAATAGGCTCGAAAGCGGGGGGCACGATTCTCTCACGGAAAAGTCTCAGTGTATTCAATTTGTCTTCTTCCAGGAATTCACAACGAACCACAACTAACATTAAACAATGTAGAACTTCAATTTAAATCGTATTATATGCCGTCTTCTCGACATAGAGTTTACAAAAAGCTGTATTGGCAACACCACGTTGTTGATTTGCGCAAAAGAGGGCATGCTAAAAAATCAATCTATGTCGTTGGGTGCAGACTTGACTTGGCATGTTGAGAATCTACATATCTCTAGTTTGCTTCAAGATAGCCCACGGAGGTGTTTGTATGCTTTCAGCGCGTGACACAACCCTCAAACTTCTCGACTCTGTCCACCATGTGGTCTTCGTCTTGTTCCTGGTGCATTTCGTGTGTCCTCCTTGGCAGAACGGCGAAACCAGTTAATAGGTATGTCATAATGAAACTCTATCCCAAACCTAACAAACCCCGTTTGGGCCCGGGGTAGAAGTGGCCCAGAGCATGGCTCTGCTTATCGGCGTTTGAAGAGAAAAAGTCCACCACCCCAACATCAGCTAGTAAGAAGGGTACACAGAGAAAAATATTTACCAAACAATTATGCTAACTTTATTCTCCCTCATCCAGCAATATTTTCGGTGAATTTATCAGAACAGGTATGCTGAAAACCGATACAGTTACTGCTAACTCTAAAATAAAGAATCCAGCATGATATTTCGCTGCAACAGCAGAATATTTGCTATTTGGTACTTAGCGAAACATTCTGCTCCCAGCAAAAATTTATGCTAAATTTACCGAACGTTTTGCTGATTCGAATGTAGCGATAGTTTTGCAAGCTACCTCGTGAGACCTGCGCGAGATTCGACGAGATACTTACAGTGCGCACGCCACGAGGAAAAAAATAGCAAAGTGAAGCACCGAGCATCAAGCATGGCCGTTATCTTCAGTTATTATTACCTATGACTTGTGAGGTTTAACAAAAAAAGTAGTTGCAAATAATAATGGAATGTATAATAAACATGTGATTATATTGTGCAATTATTATTATGTCTTATCCCTAATGTGTACCGTGCTGATAAACTCGGGATAAATGGCTCTGCAAATCGTACAGGCGATTCAAGAGAAAAAGTCACCTCGCAAACATCAGCTAGTAAGGGGGGTATATTACTCCACGAAACTAGGGGCGAGCTCTGGCAATCCTCGTCGGGGACACCGCCCCCTTCCCCTTGACGACCTCCCCGACGACGATGACAATGACACAACGAACGTTGACAAAGACGAGGACGACCGCGACGAGAGAATCCCCCCCTTCCCCCCTTACCCGTGGGGGTTTCTGACCAGCATGGGCCCCTCCCCCCCCCCTAGGCTAGAGTGGTGCATTATGGACCTAACGGTTGACGCGTCCTAAATCCAAATAAAAAATAAAAAAAATCTTTATTTTTTGCGAACTACTCAAGATTAATATAGGTCTACGTATTTTAAATTTATTGCCGATTCATAAGAAATTAAATATTTAATGGGCAAATTTGAAGTTAATAATTGTAAATATGCAAGTTTTTTCTCAAAACGTGCTCTTGTTAATGGTTGATATACTGTTAAAATAACATTTTCTTTGTCGTAAAGTTGTCTTTATTTGTATGTCCCAACCTTCAAAGCACGGAATGTAGATGCCAAGGTGTCACACAAACACATTGCACGGGACATAAAAACACATGAAATGTACCGGGTTTTTAGATGACGATGCACCTAATATGCCAGATAAAGATGCGACCAAACATTATCCTGAGATCATATTATTGCAATCCGTAAAGCACGTTATTCTTGGCACCTAGAGTAGACATAATAAAGTAAATAGAGGCGAGCTCTGGCAATCGTCGACGGGGACATTCCCTTTCCCTTGACGACCCCTCGACGACGATGATGACTTTGATAAAACGAACGATGACAAAGACAATGACGACTGCGACTTTGAGAACCCTCTTTCCTCCCCTTACCCGTGGCTGCTTAGACCGGCATGGAACCTCCTCCCCATATCCTCTAGGTTAGAGTGGACCTAAGGGGTTGACGCGTCTTAATCCAAATAAACAAAAAAAAAATACTTTGAAATTTTTTTTGAACCTATTATTTTATAAAAAATCAAATATTCATGGGCCTAACTCTTAACATGTAGCCTACAAAATTAATATTTGTTACAAAAAATTCATTTGAACCAAAAAAAAAAAATCATTACGATTGACAAGACACATATTAATATATTTTAAGTACCATGACCATCAACATTCTGTATTCAAAGGGACTAAATATCGTACACCAGGGTTTCTTAAATGATGTTTTTTGACATTTATATCAACAACATAATTTTTTACTTGTTGTGCGCCTTGAAGAAAAACTTCTAGGGGATCAGCACAACAATCAGGTGCAGTCATGTTTCTACTCGGACAGAGCGCATCCAAGAAGAAGGAAGAAGACAGGGATGAACCACATGATCGAGTAACTGGGCGGCTGGAACTGGGGAAATGAAGAGGTTATGAATGTTGGCGGGTAATGTGTTATCAGGGAGACCGTGACCCACAGGACCAAGGTGACGATCAACAGGATTGCGCTTTTGGAGAGGCCGTATCTTGTGCCAGCTGATCTTACAACCGGGGCATGGCCTACCAAAATACCAGGCCTATCAGGATTAAGGTTAGACTTGGCTGACTTGTAGAAGCTGTGGCTGATGCTTTGTAATGCACCATCAGAAAGAAAACTGGTAGATGAATCAGAAAGAAGAGTGGCAGATGAAGACTGTACCGAAGGACTAAGAAGGGCTTCGTCTGTAAACTTGGAAAAGCTGGAGCTTGTACCGTCTGCTGTCTCTACCGGGACATGGCCTACCAAAATACCAGGTCTATCAGCATTGAGATAAGTTTTGGCTGAGTTGGGCAACTTGTAGAAGCAGTGGTCAATGCTATGTGATGCACCATCATAATGAAGACTGGAAGATGAAGACCGTACGGTAGGAATGGGATACGGATCGGATTCGTTGGGCAACTTGGAGAGGCTGTGCTTTTTGTCGAGTGATGTGCCAGAAGGGACTCTGCGAGTCCAAACAGACACGGACTTCGGAGCGGCTTCTTTGGGCGAATTGGAGCGGCTGTGACTTGTTCCGAGTGATGCGTCAGAAGAAGGGACACTTCGAGTCCAAACAGACGAGGGCTTCGGGTCGGCTTTTTTAGGCAAATTGGAGCGGTTGCGCCTGGTGCTGGGTGAAGCGCGATCATCAACATGGTGAATCCGAGAACGAGGCCTTTCCAGAAGGCAACCAGGTGATGACTGTACCAAAAAGATACGAGATGCGGGGAAGTTTTTTGGGGGGGGGGACATCTTGCATAGCTTACGCCTGGTGTCGGATGACGTACTTCCAGGGTCTTGGCGAATCATAAAACGAAGCCTATCGGGGAGGCAGTAAGGTAAAGGGCCCGCCCCAAAGCGATCCGATGTGGTTCAGCAGGGTTTGGAAGTCTGGGAGAAGCGGTGCCTGGTGCCGGGTCCATCAGGGACAAGACGAATCCGAAGACGAGACCTATCGGTACTGCGAGAAGGATGTACGGAGGGAACGAGACGCGGTACGGGCGAAAACCGAATCTTGCATTCTGAAATGGTATAAAAAACAACTTTATTTCAGTCTCTGCAGCCAAAGCTGTTGCCTAAAACAAAAGATTATTTTTTATAAGGACATTTTAAAATACCGCGAAATGACCTGCAACATTGACGACGTTGCCAAGTGTTTTATGCAGGATTTTTTGTTATAATTGGTGCATCAAAGAAAGGTGTTCAGCGATTTAGAAAAGATAAGTTAACAGTCCCCTTTCCACCGACTCACGGAGACAGGTGCTCGATTTGCATGTAGCAAAGAATGTAATAATGAAATTTATATACCTCCAGACTAGGCCATTAAATAACTAACTTATATGGTAATAGCTGATAAACTTTTACTGGGCGGGCTTACCCCTATTGTGTAAATTAACATGGTAGGCCTACTCCCTATATGATCCTTCTTAAGAGGAGTCGCTGAGACTGGGGCGGAGACGAATTTAGTCGCTCGGCTTCTGGATTTTCCGGACAAACAGTTTAAAAACATCGTTATTTTATTTCACACGAACGTTTAATAAAGAATCAATCGTTTCTATCCAGTACGCGTATTCCTAAATAAGTTCATTGATTTGAAATTTAAAAAAACATGAAATCTCCGTAATTTACCAAAAAAATTTCCAACTGGGGGAATTTATTCCAAACGTAAAGATTTTTTTAACTCAAATTTGCGAACTGGATATCAATTTTTAAATCAATGTAAACTAGCGGGTTTAATTTGGTTTCTATCAAAAGATAAACATTTTGGTAGGAATTTCTAGAATGGAGTCCATGTTTTAAAATTTCCCATTTTTTACATTTTGGACTAAATTTCAATGGTTGAAGGCTTATTTTTTGTGACCAATGTGAATTCAATATAAAAGTAATACTAACATTCAAATTACGCAAATTTTTTACCGTAGATTTCCAACCGTTCAGCAAATCACAAACCTTTGGCTGTGTTGGTTGTGCCAAGCTCAACTTAAAATAGTCCAGTGATGTGTTAATATGTACGTAGTATGGAAAGTGATGAAGGTAGCAACTCACCTCGAGCATTTTGCAGTACAGTGGTCGTCAATTTCAACGACGAGTTCCAATAGCTTTATGCATGTGCCTAGATATAGAAGAATCTAGTACTTGTACACAAGTTTGCAGCTAGCCAGCTTAATGAAAAGGGGAATAAGTAGTTTAGCAGGGAGAATCTAGGGTATAGGCCTAACTTATTTTTAAATCAAGGGACAAACGTACTGATAGAGTAACATGATGAGGAGTGTGGGAATACGGAGGTATGGTCTAATAGCAATTCCGATAGAACTAAACTCACTAATAGTACTTGAGTGGATAATAAAAGGGACTTTAACCATAGAATTTAAAAATTGAACACACTAACTTACATTCGTTATGTTCAATGTCTTATAAATTTAATAAGTTCAAAACAGGTGAATACGTAGGTCTGGGCCTAGGCTACGTGATTTTCGTCATCTTTTATGTCATCTAATAATAAATATAACTAACTTTAATTGCATTTATTGAAGGCACTGCTTTTTTCATTGATGAAAGGTTTTAAATTAGCTGTATGAATGCAAATAGAGGACAGAGACAAAGGGAAACATAACAGGAAAGAGTATAGCCTACAGGACTTGTTTATTTATGCTAAAAGATAATAAAAAAAATACGGAAAGTAAAGTCGATCACAATCTCGGGAACGAGAACGTAGAAACTAGAGCGTTAAACGGTTAGGTCAGCCATGCGCCACGAGACCGAAACCCACGTAGGTTAGATGCCAACATACGTGAAGCAAGCCATCGTAAAAAATCAAATAATAAGTGGTTTATTATATTTTGTAATCCGTAATATTTATTTAGGTTATTCGCGTATTACTCGCGGATAAACCATTCAATCAGCTGAACATCTGATTCGATTGGCTTGCACGGTAATCGTACACGGAACGTTTTAATTTTACGGAAAAGTACTACATCCGACCCACAACCCCTTTTCCTCCCCTCCCGGGCTACGGGAAAACCTACGTTTGCACGTGTCCTAACCATAACAAAAAAATCCCCGTTCTCGTTCTTGACTCTACCAGGCAATTGTGCATCGACCTTAAGTAATGTGTGGGAGTCTATAAGGTGATAATACGTACTGGCACAACTGGAGTCGCCGATTCTGTGGGAGACTTCCTTGCTAATGCCCTTCTCTTCTACCGGTACTTTGGCATGCACACTTCACGTTTACAGCAAGCACATGCCTTCTTGGTTTCTGTCAACGTTGTCATTTTGCATTCTAGTGCATCAAGTCTCCCATCAACGGATGCTTTGATCTCTTCTACATTCCTATTTGTTGTTTCTATTTCCTTATAGAGTGAATCAACCACTGATATCGTGTCCTTCATACCATCCAACATACCGCTTGACATTATATCCACTTGAAGCTTTACAAATTATGACGAATTTACCGGTACACTGATGCGCTCGGGGCTTCCCTCCCTCGACAGGCTGTTTTGTTTACCTAATTCCTTGAACAGTTTTGGTTTTAATCACTAATTTGTGTTATGTTAATTACTTTGAAACGAAATTTGGAAAGTTCAAAGGGGTGAGCTAATTGCTAGGCAATATTACCAACAAGGTAAAGATTAAACAGCTTTCAGTTATTTTACTAACAATACTTAACAAAACAATATCTATATTCAAATGCTCCAAATTGATTGTTGTTTCCTGAATTTGTCACAATTTTTACTAGTTGCATGTATAACCGTTTTGTTAGTCCTATCCGTATTAGATTATCGAGTGAAGCAAGTGATTCGAATCTGTCAAGTGCGATTTGCATGATAAATATTTTTTTCATTGTATAAAAAAACAACATGTCTACATCAGAAATGCGAAGCTTCCATTCAATATCAATATCGAGAGCGTGGTAGAATGCGAACAAACAGACAAAACATACAGAAACGCAGTCAAGCTTTTTTTTCTCGGGTTACTCAAATGAAGAGATCGTCTACAAATGTGATCATTCTCTTTCTATGCACGTAAAACGGTTGAGTTTGTTATAAGTGCACGAATTAATTGCGACCTTTTAACGTACACATTGTAACAAAACACTTGATTAAGTTTTATGGAGATGCGACTTTAAAGTCAATTGATTTATGTCTTACAGATCTTTAAGTAGCTCCCAAGGCGATCTACTTCTTCGTTTTCTTAAATTTTTGCCCATGACTTTTGAATCTCGCTTGCTGAATAATAGTTTAAGTTGTCTGGATCTGCTATTTGAATAATATCCCGTTAACCGTGATGCTTTATAGTTTAAATCATCGAGGGATTACAAGTGCAGAATGTCCTTCCATGTCCCACTCTTACACATCCGTGGGAGATGTGAAATGATGTAATCATTTACCCAAGTTGTACAGGAAAAAGGTTAAATTAAAACCTCCATTAAAAACCCAACGTCTGGCCGGGGAGAATTGGCAGGATGCTTGCTAAGAAAAGGCGTTCAAAAGAAAACCCCCGGCAAACATCAGCTAGTATGAAGGGTAGTATTTTATTCCAAAAAAGGAGACCGCATGTGTCGGGATTCCCCCTTCCTTGACGACCCCTCGAACCCCCCCTATACGACAATGAACACGAACGATTGAAATAAAACGATGCGAATCACCAAAACCCACTGGACCCTTTTCGTCCCGTACCCGGGTGTTCTGACCAGAATGGGCCCTTTTTTCACAAACCCCCGCAATTCAGTTAGTGTGTGGAGTATTTAACTCCTGAATAAGTTTTATTTTGTGGTTTGTTTTTGATACTAATAATCGACAGTTGAACAAGCGATGAGACGCGACTAACCTAGGGGTCGTAATATACTAAACTCTAGCCAACCTGTGATTTATTACTATGACCCCCTCATTTATCTAGGTTTTGTGTAAAACAGCCTACGGGGAGTACCTAACAAACAACACACATCAAAAGTCTTGAAAATAATAGACAGATACAATATTGAGGGGTTTGGGTTCCTTGGTGTAGGTACCGGATACAAGACATCCAATTCTATATTGAAAAACAACATTTTAACGGTTAAATAATCGAGCTTTCCTGGATACCTGGACACGTGGGCATAGAGGGAAATGAACACACCTGATCGGGCTGCTAAAGGAAGCTTCAGCGTCGCGACGTTGATTTCAATCTAGTTCCCGTTCCAGATGTCAAGAGTGGATTCAAGCAACGATTGTTGGATTTGCGACAAGCATCTGGAGTGTGCAAAATAACAAATTGAGTAGTGTGATGCCCACATTTATAATAAAATTCGTTCCACCTACGTATCGACTCCCACGTAAAAGAGGTGGTATGTTTGTCCAGAATTCGAATAGGCCACACACGTCGAATCACGGATATCTCTAAACTAGAGAAAAGGTTATTCCAGATGTGACACATGTGATGTACCTTTAACCGTAGGCCTATATTATATGCTAGCAAAATGTACTAAATTGTATGCATTGCGCACGCAATTTGATCTCTGCCAATCATACGAAGAACTTCAATCATGAAAACTGCAACAAACATTTCTAAATTTCTCATCCAAAGCATTAATTCACCAAATCACACAACGTCTTTAATTTATTTATTTTCATTCACATAAATAATTTTGTTTTGCTATTACTCATCATCATCATTATTTTTTTTGTTATATATACACTTAGAAAATAATCTAATCATCAAACACACCATTAGGTCATCTCATCAACTTTCATTATCACAAGCGACGCAATATGACCTAACCTGTTGAAGCGCCCTAGTTTCTCACGTCGTCGTACGAGTTGTGTGTTGCGGATAATCTGCATTTAAAAACATAAAAAATTAAGTCGATAATATAAAATGGCAATAATGATGTATTTAATCATAAGTTTATAAAATACAGCAGGGTTCTATGTAGATAATTAACAACAACAGGAGGAAACTTTTGGATAATGCTATTTGATCCTGCCTTTGTTTAACTTCTGTTTGAGATGTTTATCATCAGAATAATAATAATTGTCTTAATCCATGATACTGAAATATAGACTTTTATAGCAAAGTATTCTAAATTCTTTTTGATATGACATTAATTTGTTTATAACATACATCAATCTCTTTCGATGCAGACTTACTTTTATTATTTTAATATTTTATTATTTTTAGATGAATATAGGAGTTTAAAAAAAATATGTAATTAAACTAGTTTATGTATTATTAAACGATTTTTAATTATTCCATGTTAAATATATTCACAAAATAATTAAGTAACACAATACATAAGTATTTGCTTTAATATTATTATCAGTCTAAAAAAGTATCAACATGTTGAGAATCGTACAAGGGAAATGTTTTTCCCAAAAAAGGTACAAGAAGATGATAGGAAGATCGTGTTTTATTGATACGTGGTGTGTTAAAAATCTGTGGCTAAATTGATAAATTCCATCGTTCTTTATAAACGGTCAAATCAGTTTCACTTTTTTTTCAAATCAGTTTGATGAAATTAGTTAAGTATCATCAGTTATTTTTATTTATTTCCAAAATAAATATAATAAAACAAGCTGTTTAGAATAAACTTATGATAGAGGATTTCGAAGTTAATTCTTTCTTTCTTCAATAAGATTATACCATGAAAACCCAAGGTCCGTCTAAGCAGATGAACAAGGTTTCCTCGAAACGTGTTTGTGTGGAAATACCCCACTCCTCTGACCAATATACTAGGATTGAAGTGTCCAGAGCACGCAAGCCGCGTAGATCAATTATTTATTATTTGACTTATGACTGATTTACAAATAATAACATCCATCTTAAAATGTTGTAAACTTTAATTTAGAGAACGTTCTAACTTGATACTGCACTTCATCACTTGAAGATAAGTCAATAAAATAAATCGTTCGATATAGCGTTGTTAATTTAAAAAACCATAATTTATTTTAGGTACATACTTATATAACAAATCAGGTAAATGTGGGGGTTAAGATGAAATAAATCTAGATTGAATGATGAGCTTTGTTTTAACAGACACACTGATTTGTCGACACTGATGACTGAAGCTGTGTATTATGTGTAGCCTATATGATTAGGTAATGTTTTAAACAATCGCTTTAAAGTTTGCTGCAAAATGTATTAATGTTTCAAAGTTAATAGTCAGAACAAAAAAATTTACGAGCATTTATTAATATCATTGATAGTGAATTTATATTTAAGTGAGAAGATATATTTGTTGTAAACGAACTGTCGAGATCAATAGATTTCCAATACAATTTAATCGATAATTGACATATTAACTGTAAAATCCAAGAAAGCATTTTGCAATGTAGTGAATGTATAACATGGCAAGTGTACACGAATTGAAAAAAATAACAGTACTGACACATTGTTTCCTTTTTTTCACCACTTTTATTCAAATACAATTTGTTAATTTTAAAGTCTATTTAAGGACATTTTACAAACTAACACGAATACCATCCATTATTTCACGTGGAGGGGGGGACAAAAAACTTTTTACTCTAACAAAAAATCAGTCACCACCATTATTAGACTTAAGCCCACAAAGTCGAAATGGAAATCCGAAACGCGAGTTTCTGCTATTCCTGGCTAATTCAAAATGTTTTTATTTAAACCTAACATGCGCTTAGTGTTGTTTTAATAACATTAGTATTTAGTAAGCAAAATTTTTAAAAAGTCATAGGCAGTTCAAATAAATTTCCGTGTTAACAAAAATTTAGTGATTATGACTATTAAACGAATAATTAAGAAATGAGCATTTGTACATCGCAATAACTGCTTCTGTGATTTACTTTAACGTGAAATTTGATAAAATATGTTGTTAAATATTTTATGAAGAAACAACCAGAGAATGCTACAAACACTGAATTTATGAAGAAGTATCTATCTCATAATGAATATTAAATTTTTATTACCTTCCTAAGCCAAAATAATGACCCTGTTTTACCACAATTTTTTTGACCCTATTTTAAAAGATTTTATGTGTATTTTTCTTGAATAATTATTTGTAAATCATCATTTTAACTGCATAGTTTTTAACGTTCGTCAGTCCTACATGATGGTTACAGAGTGGTTTTTACAGACAAATAATGGGCATGGCGAATGGTTGGTTTCGGAGGGGGTGAGGACACTAGTATATTCTGCTCGTCAGGTAGTGGGCGTCGAGTGGCCAGGAAGTCCAGCGCCCTCCTCGATCGCTGGGGGGATGGGGGCGGCGGTCGGAGGTGTCATAGGGCAAGCTAGGGCGCATTATGATGTTGGTTCTGAGGGCGTGCCTTTCTCCTAGTAGATCTGCGCGTCAGGAAGCGGGCGTCAGTGGCGAGGAGTCCAGCAGCCCTTCTGGATCGCTGGGGGGGATGGGGGGCGGCGTCGGGAAGGTGTCAGGGCAGCTGGGCGGCATTAATGATGTTGGTTCTGATGGCGTGGCCTTCTCCTAGTAGATCTGGCTCGTCAGGAAGCGGCGCTGAGTGGCGTAGGAAGTCCAGCGCTCCCTCTTTGGATCGCTGGGGGGATGGGGGGGCGGGCGTCGGAGGTGTCCAGGGGCAAGCCTAGGGTGCATTAATGGTGTTGGTTTTCTGAGGGCGTGCCTCCTCCTAGTAGATCTTCTCGTCAGGAAGAGTGCGTCGAGTGGCCAGGAGTCCCCGCGCCCTCTGGATCGCTGGGGGATGGGAGGCGGCTCGGGGAGGTGTCAGGGGCAAGCTAGGGCGCATTATGATGTTGGTTCTGAGGCGTGCTTCTCCCTATAGATCTGCTCGTCAGGTAGCGGGGCGTCGAGTGGCGAGAAGTCCAGCGCCCTGGATCGCTGGGGGGTAGGATGTCTTTGGGGGGGCGGGCGTCGGGAGTGTCAGGGCAAGCTAGGGCCGAATTAGATGTTGTTTCTAGTGCTCTGCCTTCTCTAGTCTGAGCCTGGCTGTGCCTATTGGCTTCGTCAGGTCTAATTGCGGGTCTCCGTCGAGTGGCGAGGGAATTTGTCCTTATCGCCCTCCTGGATAGCTGGGGGGTGGGGGCGCGTCGGGAGGTGTCAGGGCAACTAGGGCGCATGACGATGGTTGGTTCTGTGAGGGGTGACACCTATCATCTGCTCGTCAGGAAAGAGGGCTCGAGTGGCGAGGAATTCCACGCACTCTGTCGCTGGGGATGGGGGGCGGCCGTCGGGAGGTGGTCGGCCCTGGGGGTGGAACCCGTTTCTCGTCGGCCGTGTACGACAGCCGATGAGGAATTCCCTCGGGACTCGTGTAGCTGTGGAAAACTAACCTCCACTTTGACGACCTCCTGTTCTGGGCCCTTCCCGGCATTTCGTCATCCTGAGATTCTTGGAAGGAAGCCAGACTCTTCTTTGGACTATCCCCGTTTTTACTGTGGACTCGCGCGGTTCTCTCGAAACTACGGGCAAAAGAGTGACAATTGTATAAGAACAGACTAGACTACCAGATATGTTTGCAATAGTCAAAACCAACTCCACTTCAACTATAATCTGGGCGACTTAATTTAAAATAGATCAGAATATTGCAGATTTTATAGTAATCTTCCCAGATACATATGTTTCACGTGTGAGTGAATTTTTATTATTATTACTGTTTCTAACATTTTGCTTTTTTGTAATGCAGAACTTCTAAGACCTATTTTTTCATGAGCCTATAAGGTTAACACATTGCAGTATCGGAGTTAGAAAGAGGATAGTTAATGTTATGGAGTGTAAATTAAACCATCCCATATCCCCTAGGCTAGAGTGGTGCATTATGAACCTTACGGTTGACGCGTCCTTAAATCCAAGAAAAAAAATCTGGGCACTATTAATTTTGAAATTGCTCGTAATATATCAATTTTATAAGTAATCGACCCAAGTTGAATGTTTTAGTGTTTGTGATAGCCCCAAGGAAAACACAATTGCAGTAAAGGCTTAGTATTTTAAAAATTCTATAGCTATATGTTTGGAGTGAAAAATTAAATATGTAAGAAACTCGTTTCATAATGAGCAGAGTAAAGCGTTTCTAACTTTCAAGTCCGAATCAATTGCGGTCTCGACAGGATTTGATTCGGGAGGTCCCGTGTTCAAATCCCGTCGTGACCGGCCATCTACTGAAAGTTCTTTCGAAGTTTTCCCTCAGTCGTTCATGCTAATGCAAGGGGTTGAGTCCCCTCTTAAACATCCCCTAAGTACATCCCTTCACAGTTGTCCTAAAATCGCGTACCGTACCTATACACCTGATAGGAGCATAGTGTGATGGCCTACTGTCTAATAATAGTCGTCCTCCTACGTCTCGACTCCTCTACGCAGAGAAGAGGTGGTATTGCCTAGAATTCGTATAGCCCACACACGTCTAACTCACGGATATCTCTTAACCAGAGAAAAGGTTTATTCCCATATGTGAACACATGTGATGTACCTTTTAACCGTACAGCATCTGCTAGCAGAATTACCAAATATGATGCCTTGCGCACGCAATTTGATCTCACCCATCATATGATAAACTTTTATCAGAATGATAACGGCGACAAACTGACTAAATTTCTAATCCAAAGTATCTATTTAACAAATTTTAATTCACATAATACACATTTCTTTAATTTATTGAGACGCAGCAAAGACTTCAATTTCACATTACTTTTTTTTCACTAATACGTTACCCAAGAAAAGAGCTCGGTGTGTTTTGGTTTTAGTTTTTCTGACTGCTTGGTTTGCACTCTACTGCAAATGACATCGCGATCGTGATTAAATAAAGGTGAATTCGAAATCTCTTAACTTATACCTGCCACGTTTTTGGTATAATCAAAGAAATATTTCTCATTAATATCGTAATTTTTAACGATTTTTTTAAATATTTTTTTTAATGCGATATTTTTCGTGATATTTGGGCGATTCTGACGCAAACGGGTTAGGCTACAACGTTCCTATTTCACATTGACATTAAAGCAATGTGATTGAAAAAAAAAGTTGGGAAACATTACCCAAAATCGATAGAATACAGTTTTAATATTACTTAGTTAGGTGTATATAAATTAACAAGCACTATAAAATCTTGACACTCCTTACATGCTTTTAAAACGCAAATGTTTTCGGGCTCCGAATTTTACAGATTTTGCATGGTAACTTGAAAAAGTAAAGAGATCCACGCATACTCAAACTTAAATAAGCTCATCCATCAACGCGACTAGAAAATGCGTTTCGCGAATCGGCCTATTAATTGAATTCACCAGAAATAACTTTTGTTTTGTTATACTAATCATCACAACCTTTTATTTTCTATTACATATACACTTAGACGACAATATAATCATTAAAAACACCATTTACTCATCAACTTTCAATATCACAGGCTTCGCAATCTTATATAACCCGTTGAATCGCCCTTTTTTCCTCAGTCGTCGTCAAAGAAGCTTTCTATTCTTTTCTGTCCCTCATGTCCGTCCGTCCGTCTGTGCGTGGTGGTCACGTCTCACGATTCAAACCGAACACAACCTCCGATTGCATAAAAAAGATTTATTCCCCGTCCAGGGCCCAAGGGTGACTTAGCCCAGAGCTATAGCTCTGCTAATCGTAAAAGGCGATTAAGAGAAAATCCACCTTGGCAATTATCATCTAGTGTAGGGATTATACTCTCCCCGAACTAGAGGCGAGCTCTGGCAATCGTCGTCGGGAACACCTCCCCTTATCCCCTTGAACCTCTGCGACGACGAATGACAATGACAAACGAACGATGACAAAACGACGATGACGACCGCGACTTGGAACCTCCTTTCCTCCCCCTACCCGTGTCCTGGTTTTTGACCATGCATTGGTGTCTCCTCCCCCTATATCTCCTGGCTAGAGTGGTCACATTATACCTAATCGGTTGACACAACCGTAATAAAATAGACCGATAGTCAAACGTTTATTATTTGGGGAAACGTGCCCGAAGCTTGTGCACATTTAGCTTTTTTATTAATTTAATTTCATTGACAACTCTGAAGAAATTTGAAGGTTACTCTACCCGTTTTGTACTATCCATCGTGGCTGGTATATCTTGGTACTGTCGTAGTAATGGGTATGTGAGGTCGGTTCCTGTATACTGGGGGGCGGCAGACAGCCTACAGCCACATAACAGCCAGGAAGGGACCAAAACAAAAAAAAAAAAAACTGCAACAAGATAACAACACATGACAAATTGGCATATACAGCTATTACAAATACATTCTGATAACTTTTTTCGACTCCAATTTTCAGTAGTGATTAGTTGGCCTATATTAATAGATTTACGGTAGAAAAGAAGTGTTATTTACCTGTGCGTATAGCGAAAGTTCAATTTACGACAGCTGGTAGCTAGAATATATGACAAAATAACAATTAGTCTGCAGAGTTATCTCCATCTAGAAGCTCTTAATCACGTTCGACTGGTGCCGTTTGTAAGGTTTTTTAAAAAATAAGAACTTTTTGTGTTCAATAGCGTGAGCTCACTTTTAAGTCATACTTAATAATCGTGTTTTCAAAGTCATCATTTGGTAAAAGACCTCCAATTCTATTAGAAAAACTATAGTTCAATAAAGGGTTATATTTTAGAGTTTTTCTGGAGACCTGGACATGTTGGGCATGGAGGGAAATGACCACGCTGATCGGGCTGCTAAGGAAGCTTTTCCATCGTCGCGACGTTGATTTCAATCTAGTTCTCGTTTCCAGATGTCAGAAGTGTATACAAGCACACGATTGTTCAATTGCAACATGCATCTTGAGATGAGATGCAAAATAAATACGGTTTTTATAGTTTTGATGCCACACTGAAATAATAAATTCGCCGATCCTGCGTTTCGACTCTCACGTAGAGAAGAGGTGATATTCCAGAATACCTCCAGAATTCGAATAGGCCACACCGTCCAACTTAGGGTATCTCTTAACAGAGGAAAGGTTATTCCCAGAAGTGACACACGTATGTACTTTACCGTAACTCATATCCTAGCAGAATCTCGTCCCATTAATATGAATAACTTATATGCTAACGGCTACAAACTTTCTAAATTTCTCAATCAAAGTAATTTATGAAACAAAATTTAATTCACATCATACACATTTATTTAAATTATTTAACTTATTTTTTCCAATCAAATAAAAAACAAAGGTTTTGCTATTACTATCATCACCATCATATCTTTTATTTGTTTAAGTGTGTACTTAGAAAACAATACCATCATCAAACACACCATTTACTCATTTCTTTAACTTTCAATATCACAGACGGCCCAATATAACCTATCCGGTTGAAGCGCCCTAGTTTCTCACGTCGTCGATATATATTCGGCATTGGTGACAATAAGGTTTTATAAGATTGCAGTCTACTAATAACAAACTTTTGCCATTCAATATAGGCATCATTTGAATTTGCACAATAGTAATTATTTATCACTTTCGAAATCAGTAAAAGAAGTAACTAAAAACACTTTACTATGTCTTCAGTACGGTCGTGCACCCTCATACAATTCGTAGTATTTACTCCCCAAACAAGAGGCAGCTCTGGCAATCGTCTTAAGGGGACCTTCCCCCTTCCCTGATGATGACGACAATGACACGCGATGAACGAATGACCAAGACATGACGACCGCGACGTGAGATCTCCCTTTCCCTCCCCATACCGCGTGGCCTGGTTCTGACCAGCATGGCCCCTCCATCACATATCCCGATAGGCTAGAGTGACTGCATATGACCTAACGTTTGACGCGTCCTCATCCAAATAAACCAAAATCATATTTACAACACTTTACATACTCATATGCTCAAAATACATACAACACCACATAGATAGTCCTACCTTCGTGATTATTGTATTTTTTAGTCATCTTTCTCCCCTCTGGGCCCGGGGTAGGATTTGACCAGAGCATGGCTTTGCCTAATCGTAAAAATGCGATTCAAAAGAAAAAGTCCACCTTGCAAATCAGCTTTATGAAGGGGTAGTATTTTAACTCCCCGAAATAGAGGCGAGCTCTGGCAATCGTCGTCGGGGACCTTGCCCCCTTCCCTTGACGACCCCTCGCGACGGATGACGACAATGTACCCCATCGAACGATGACGATTGACAATGACGACCATGACGTGAAACCCCCTTTCCTCCCCTTACCCGTGGCTGGTAACTGAACCAGCATGGGCCGCTCCTCCCCCATATACCTAGGCTAGAGTGTGCTTATTACCAGACGGTTGACGCGTCCTTAATACAAATAACCACAAAACAATATTGTATTCTAGCGTTATTGTATTTATTGTTTACGTAATGCTTGGTTTAATACTTTATCACTTGTGGACAGTGTGCCTATTGTTATGTGGCCACAAATAAATAAACGGTGAATATTGTAAAATGGTAATAAATACTAATCTTTGATGCTACAACTAACTGATATAGAAGGACTATACAGTATTATTTATTTAATTCGTAGACCGAGTCAGTGTTTGTCTTGTATAGATTTTGTTCCCTGGCGAGTGGACGGTTCGTAACGCTGCTATCTAGATCACTTGGTATACCTGTTGAATGACCACTCAATGTCGAGGTTCCAGTTTCACGGCTATGGTCACTTCCTTGCTCGCATTCTACACACGGCGCCTAGCTTGTCACGCCGGAGATTAACGTGCTATACGATGAAGGTATGATGTTATGTGTTTGACACGACAATAAATAAACCGACTTATAAACAAAACTATCAAATAACTAACTAACTAATTAAAAATTAATAAATTACAAAATTAAACTGAACGTTTTTCGATGAATCTTGATATGGATATGATATTTTCTCGGTGGGGAAATGTTATTGATTAATGATTGTTACAATAATCTTCCTTTCATTTCCAGAAAAAATCCTCCTTCACCAATTAAAACAAATCAATACCCAGGCCTTAATAAATAATGGATCTTTATCACATACACCATTATTTTGTTTTTAATGTATTGAAAAGTTGACTGAATTGGCGAAGATGACGACAATTTCTAACCAAGCCCATATTTTTGACATATTTTTTAATAAAAGCAAATAATGTAGTAAAAAAACAATTGTACATCTTTACTGTGGATACCATTGAGTTTACAGTCAATTTATTGATGGGTATAATATTAAAAGTTAAATAATATCAGTTTTAATATAATTTTACAAACATAAAAAAAAAAATACGTAAATTGGCCTATCAATATGATTTAAATATGACAAAAACTAGATGATTAAATAAATAAATCATTCTTAATCTTCTAGTGACTTGCCAGGTTCTTCAACGTTTGTACATAAATTCTGTAATAACATTATGACCAAACGTTGACGCGCCTTTAATGCAAATTTATCAAAACCACAAATGATTTCTATTTAAATAAAATTTTATTCACATCGAACACATTTCCCCTTTATTTTTTATTTCCCTCAGTTTTGATTTTACTTTTACCACATCGTTTTCTTGTCTTATATATTCCACTTAGAAAACAATATAATCTTCAATAACACCACAAAATAATTTCATTAGATTTAAATATCACAGGCGGCTCAATATGACCTAACCGGTTAAACCGCCCTAGTTCCTCGTTATTTTATATAAATGTCAGTTGAAATGGATGAGTTTATTAAATTAAGTTTATTAAACTCTGCTTTGTTTTTTGCATTATGTTTACTAATAATAATGATTTTGATTTGTTTAATATTGAATTTATACAGTCATATTGCAAAGTAACGGTTGATAATCCCAAGATTAGCATATTCAGTTTAAATACATATTTGTAGGCCTTTGGATTTCAATTTGTGTGATCTACGTACACAAAAATCACACATCTCTTAAAACCATTCAACCAATTGTAATAATAAAATAATAATAATAAATAAAATAATATACTATAATATATATAATAATAATAATAATAATAATAATATAATAATAATAATAATAATATATAATAATAGAATATAATAGTTGTAATTGTAATTATAATAATAATACAATAATAATCAAACACACAAAAAACACACCATTAACCCATCTAGTAAATTGTCATAAACACATGCGGCGCAATATGACCTAACCGGTTGAAGCGCCCTAGTTTCTCACGTCGTCGTCGGGTTGAACCAATGATAATAACAATAAATTTAGAATCAAATTTTCTTTCTAAAATATAATTAACTTATTTTAACAATAAGATATGTTAATTACCTTGGCGACGAATGTCATTGTAATTCCTCTTCCAGCACCGAAACAGAACGTACTACTGAGGAACTAGACTTTCCTCAAATGTGACTTGCACCAAACCTCCTTCCGTATTTATACAAACCCTCGCTTTCTTTATGTAACACCTCATGGGATGGGAACCCACATTTCTTCCTCTCCTAACCCCACCCACGCGCGTATAGTACAATCTTCGTCGTTGATCTAGCGTTACTATTAAAGTTCTTAAGATTAAACATCTTTTGGGTGAGGCATAGTGACAATTAATCAAGTAAAACGTTTATTAAAGTAATGTTTTAATTGGTAAGAGATGTTAAAACGCAAATAAATTTATTTGAATGGGACTGTGGATTTAACTCTTTTATTTAAAAATATAAAACATCGTACAAGTGAATTGACAACTACGCTTTCATCAAAGTATTTATTTGGTGAATTTGTAGATCATTGATTAAAAGTTAGGGCTACTACATTTTGTTTACTTTGGCACAAATTTGGGGTGAGGAGAGAAAATAGAAAAATACGTTGCCCGTGAAGAGATTATCTGTTTTACCAATATCGAAGTTGATATATAATAAAAACATGGAACCCATTACTGTACAAATTCTAAAATTAACAGTAAGTAAGTGCACTCATTAACTTTTGTCTTGCAGACTTACAAAAAATAAATACATTGTATGTTATTTTATCTGTCATGTGAATTTCGTTAAAAGTATGTTTCTTGGACTTGTTACCAAAAGACAATTTCTTTTGTTCCAGTAGTTTCCTGTTCTCCAGCTATCAGGCTGAGCCTCCTGGAAAGTCCAGCTCTGCAGAGTGATACAAGTTCCTGTCCACTCGATAGTAGAGAGGTATGTGCATTTATGTATTTTAAAAGAAACATTGGAGCTTCTGTTTAGATTGTGACATTTTTTCAATCACAGGTTGCGAAAATTCTCAAAGTTTTATCCCGAAGCTCCCCGTCTGGGCCCGGTGTAGAATTGGCCCAGGCATGGCTCTGCTAATCGTAAAAGGCGTAAGGATAAAACTCCACCACGCAAACATCAGCTAGTAAGAGCGGAGTTATTACTCCCCGAAACTAGAGGCGAGCGATGGCAATCGTCGTCGGGACCTTGCCCCCTTCCTTTGAACGACCCCACCGGCGACGATGACAATAACACAACTGGTACCGAACGATGACCAAGACGATACGACCGCGAAGTGAGAAACCCCCTTTTCCTTCCCCTTACTCCGTGGCATGGTTCTGACCAGCATGGGTCCCTCCTCCCCCCCCCCTTAGGCTAGAGTGGTGCATTAATGGACCTAACGGTTGACGCGTCCTGAACCAAATAATAAAAAAAATATAATAATAACCAATGACACAACGAACGATGACAAAGACGATGACGACCGTGACGTTAGAGAAACCCCCCTTCCTACCTTACCCGTGGCTGGTTCTGACCAGCATGGGCTCCTCCTTCCCCCCCCCCCCCCCCCTTAGCTAGAGTGGTACATTATGACCTAACGGTTGACGCGTCCTAATCCAAATAAAACCAAACCCATCGAAATAGGTTTTCGAAGGAAGATAATGAAAATTGATTCGTCGGGGAGCATTCAAACCCCTTTGATGGAGGTGCCGTGTTGATAGAATTGATACTTTTTGGTATAAAATCCCCTGCACCTGAACACAAAGGTCACCCTAAAACTTCCGTTAATCCTTGTTCGAGGCTAATGCGAACAAAAATACATCTTGGCTTGACAGATTTCCCGTTCAAGTTTTTATCGTGAGACGTGGCCTCCTTCAGACGAACAAACAGACTAACATTGATGCATTTTGCATAGGGTTCGCTCCCGTACGTTATTGTTTAAGTCATTATTCTCCTTGTTAATTATTTTGGGTTACGACAATTTATGTCATCGTCCCGTTATAAATTAGTTCTTAAAACTGAATAGGGACGTTTATATATGATAATGCAAAATATACATTATTTTTATATCCTTCTATGATAACATAGTTTTTTTGAAGATCATGATTATTTCTTATCGAAACCTTATGTACAAACCTAGGCACATGTACGCAACGAGTTCAAACCTCGGACTTGATTAAAGTAAGGCGCGAGCTACTTATTTCGAACAATCTTTCATGTAAATTTTCTGTTGTCGATCTTCTCCCTTTAAAACCCATTAATGTGTATGATTCAATAGATCGTTGCCTCTCGGATACGTAGATATGCACTTAACACTTGGTACCCACGTCCACTGGATTTCGAACAACATGCCACATGGTAGAACTTAGAAGCCTGTTCGGCATCTGTTATTTACAAACTTCCTAATTTTATTGATTTTAGAAAGCATGTTTCAATTATAACATGCCAGGTTTTTAAATGGATGACTACTTACGCATTAACAATGAAAAAATAGTAACTCAAACTGGATTTAAAATTATGTAAGAATGTAGGAAACTCTCCTATAACGGTTTGAACGCGAGCCCTTTTTAAACTCATAAAAACATCAAACATCAATTAAACCAAATTGACATAAATTTGAAATCTATTTTAAGAAATCGCTTGAAGTAAATACAAAATAGGTGCACTATTAAGTTTTAAGATTGGTCTTTGGTCTGTAGCGAAAAATATTAATTGTGCAAAGTTCATAAATTAACTACAGAACGTTATATGAAAACGGTTCAGCTGTTACAAAGATATTTACCTGAAAATACCTACTATAAACCGACCTAGCAACGAGGTACATAATTAAATTAATTATATTAGTCCAACAAAAATACGATCTTCCGTCATTTTCTTAGCAACTAAATTATTAACATTTGTTGGCATTATTATATTGTTTTAGATTCTTATATAGTGTGTCGTCAAGATCGTGGAGCGCTAGCGTTTCTTTCAAATCTTCATGATAGGGTTCCCAATCATGTACTTGTCAATGGTACAATAAGGCAATGGATTGCTTTCGGGCTGTGCCGCCAAGAAGTTTGTGGTTTCCTACTAAATGATGCTGAAAACATAATTTCAACCTTCGGTAGCCGGGTCCAGGTAATACTTGTTTGTGTGATGCGTTGATGTCTAGTCAATGTTTTTATCCCATTTGGTGACAGTGTAGGACCTGTGTCGTGCCCCGGTCAGAAGCTTTTTTTGAGGAAGTTACGTGGGCGTGTAATTCTTCATGATAGACTCTAGAATGTGCTCTACTCGATCTTGAAACGAACACTATAAGTTAACAATGTTTTAGTAAAAGGCAGTTGAATATGGGAAGTTAAATTACAATTAATAAATAAAATAAATAAATTTGTATTTAGAATCTACCTACTCAGTCACGGAACTGATTTAATATATTTTGTATCCAATGAATGGTGAACTAAATTGATTGGAATTTAGTTGTTGTGCTTCCAAACAGGTATGAATACAAACAATATAATTAAATCAAAGAATGTTTGCTCGAGCCCCATCTTGAGGTTTTGATCAAAGGCAAACCGACGACAGTTTCAAATAGGAGATAGAAACATGTGGCGTTCATAGATTCATTCCTTTGTTAATCTTAACTAAATACACGAAGCCGTATTTAGAGTCTACCCACTCAGTTCACACAACTGATTGAAACCAAAGTGACCAAGCCAACCCTGCAGGCCCCAACGCAATCAACGAGTGAATGATAACCAACCGAAGGTCGATATTTTTAATAGGAAATATAGGCAATCAGTGGTATAGACCAGTGCGAACACCCGCGGATCAAACGCAGAATCAACAAGGCCGATTCAGAACAATTTTAAAATTTAGTTTTGCTTGTTGCTAGGACGGCTCTAAGACACCGGGGGTTACAATTCCTAAGACAAGAACTGGTGGACTTAAGTCCAAATCAGAAGTTAAAAAAACTTCTGACTTTAGCGGGAATCGAACCCAGGACCTTCTGCATTGGAAGCAGCAGGTACGCTAACCACAAGATCAACGAGCCACGCATTTTTTAAAATTTTATTAATTTGTCAATACTTTAAAAGGAAGTGAAGATGTAACTGTTCAGTATTCATATTCAACGAGAAAACGCATAATTTAATACACGGTTTTGTTGATGATGTTTTCTTGCAAGCCTATTTGTATGTATAAAAGCAAGAATCGGATGGAGAGGGAATGGACTTATTATATTCTGCTGAACAATACTGTCGAATGCAATATAAAAATTATGGGGGTTTATATATAATCCTCGTGTAGCTGAATTCTAAACACTTACAAAATATGTCTTGTCATGACACGTGAGAAATAGAAGATTTGATTCATTTCGATTAAATTTATTGGGTTTTGATTTGGAACACAAACATGATTTCTCGATTTGGATAGTCGAGAAACACTCCCGTAAGTGGAATTGTTAATATTTTATACAATTTGAAATTTAAAAATCCCGAGTCGGGATGGATTTTGTAATTTCTGAATTTGTATTAAATATTAACAAACATGATGGTATTTCACATTAATAAAGATCACGTTTGGTAAAAAAAGATACATAATATCATCAAGTACTATTGTTTACTAATTTTGTATACATTGTTTTTAAACTTATCTCTGGAATATTATCAAAATAACACTGATATGTTAAACATTTATGATTTTGGTACGTTTTGCTAACATATGAACATTGGTTTTAAAAAACGGTACTCCGGAAATAAGCAACGATTGGTCCTATATTTTTATTTGTCGTCTCGATAGAGGCTCGTTGCACATTTAATTTTACAAGATTAATCTGAAAAAAAAAAATGAATGCGCACTTTTATTGTGTCGTATTTACTGTGTTATGGAGTGGCATGCGTGCGTGATTACGTAAGTGACATTGTTTTGCATGCGAATTTAGTTTTGCTTATAACACTTGCAATTCTTAATAGCAACCTAAACATGACAATATGTCATTACAAAAACTGTCAACTTAAATTACATTCGAGCATAACATAACAATGACCTAATCAATGTAATTCCATGTAATTTTACTTCTTAATAAAAACACAAGGAAACATACGTCGTAGAAGTAAACTAAAAACCCGGACCTAAAATCTTAAATATTATCATTGTTTTTTATCTAATCTTGATCTGCAGAACATGTTTTTATATATTACAATTACAACAGTCATATGGAGAATTCCCTCATGAAAATAGGTGTTTACTCTTGTATTGTTAAATCAATGCGTGTATGATAATGTGAATAGATCTCGTTTTATCGGTGAATCGCCTGCCCTTGCTGCAGATTTCGCATGACCCGAATAATATTAAGCTTTCTTTGAACATTATTTTTTTTTTTTTACAAGTTGTCTGTTTGTATAGCGTGGGATGAAATATTGTTATTTCATAATATATGATGTACTTTGAGTAAAACAGTTTGTTAGAATAAATTTCCATTACTACACGTGCGAGTGTACAACAACGTATGTGCGTCTACAAGCATGTATTCACACTGCATGCCAATTACTTACAGACAGTTAGTTATGTACGTAGTTATGAAACTTTATTGAGTTTTGGCAAAAAGCAACCGTCGAAAAATTTGCAGACAAATAAAAACATGCAACAAATTTTAATGGTTCACGATTATAGTCTGTATCAAAACACCACAAAGGTAGAAATTTATCGGCATTATACTGACATCTTTTTTATAGACTTTTACTTGAACATTGTATAACTCACGGTACCTCTTAACCAGAGAAAAGGTCATTCCAACATTATGATTAATAATAGCCACACACACGTATAACTCACGGATACCTCTTAACCAGAGAAAAGGTCATTCCCAGAATGTGCCACATGTGATGTACCTTTAACCGTACATCATATGCTAGCTGAATATACTAAATATGATGCCTTGCGCACGCAATTTCATCTCTCCCAATCATTCGCAAACATCAGCTAGTAAGAGCAGAGTATATTACTCCCCTACACTAGAGGCGAGCTCTGGCAATCGTCGTCGGAGACACCTCCTCCTTCCCTTCACGATCTGCCCGACGACGATGACAATGACACAACGAACGATGACGACCGCGACGTGAGAAACCCCCGTTGCTCTTCTTACCCGTGGCTGGTTCTGACAAGCATGGGACCCTCCTCCCCATATCCCTTAGGCTAGAGTAGTGCATTATGACCTAACGGTTGACGCGTCCTTAATCCAAATAAACCAAATCTCCCATCAATAATATGAGACTTTCTATCATATATGATAACGGCGACAAACTTTCTAAATTTCTCATCCAAAGTAATCTATTTAACAAAATTTAATTCACATCATACACATTTATTTAATGTATTTATTTTCATGCTCATACAAAACTTTTGTTTCGCTATTACTGTCATCATCATCATTTTATTTTGTTATTTAAACACTTAGAAAACAATATAGTCATCAAATACACCATAAACACATCTCATCAAATTTCAATTTCACCTGCGGCGCAATATGACCTAACGGGTTGATGCGCCCTAGTTTCTCACGTCGTCTTCGTCCAATTTCCGGGTTCAAATATTGAGGCTTTGAATTTTTTAAATTTCTATAAAGCAATAATGACAACTTAAGCATCAATTTATATTAAATTATGCATTTTAAATTCAATGCATTCTGCAAAAAAAATTGCTTTACGTTTACTATTAATTTTAGTTAACGATTTTTAAACAGCGTTTCTTGGTAGTTCAATAAAGACAATAACTTTATAGCGAATTTTTATTGATGTTTCTGTGTTGCGATTTTCAAGGAACTTAATAATTTACTAACAAGGAAAGGGACGTGTTTAACCGTCTGCTCTTTCACGCACATTTAAGCTATACACTCGAATTTGTTTTCGTAAACCTCACGAGTCACAATTCACAACTCTTCACAATTGTTATCATAATTATTCCGAGAACTATGATTTCTGACGTCACAAGTAATTGCTCTAATTCTGAAAGGATAAGACTTTGAAGAGACTCGTGACGCGTTTTAAAAATTGTTTGTTTTTCACGACCACTAAAATTTAACTCCGTCATTGCATACGCGTATATACAATAATATGTTTGCTTCACGTGGAAAACCTTGAGCCTATTTCAGGTCATTCACTTCTTAAATTATACTTAGGATTTTATGTTGAATTAATTTGGGTTATTATTGATGTAATTTGCAAGGAAAAAATTTGCCGCTTCGAATTATTCACCCCTACAATGTTATAATCAGGTTGCATCTATTAATCAATTAGGTCGGGAAACACTCCCGTAATTTGAAAGTGATAGTATCTGATACAATCCTGGAAACACAAAATCCCGGTCGGTCTGGATTTGTCTTTTGTCGATTGTTTTAAATACGAGCATCTGGTTTAATAATGTAGTTTGGAAAACGCGTTGGTTTTTAATTGGCTATAGAACTCATATGTGGATAAGAAAGTATCACATTTCAAAATATTCAAATAGAAACTCTCTGATTTTAAGAATTAACTGTGAGTGTAAAAATAACGTATTTAAATCTGGGCCCGGGGTAGAATTGGCCCAGAGCATGGCTCTGATAATCGTAAAAGGCGATTCAAGAGAAAAAGTCCACCTCCCAAACATCAGCTAGAAAGAGTGGAATATCTTACTCCCCGAAACTAGAAACAGTGTGGCAATTTTCATCGGGACCTTGCCCCCTTCCCTTTGACGAACCCCTTGGCGACGATGATCAATGACACAAAGAACGATGACACAGACGATGACGACCGCGACGTGAGAACCCCCTCTTCCTTCCCTCTTACCCGTGGCTGGTTTTCTGACCAGCATGGGCCCCCTCCTCTCCCCCCCCCCCGCCGAAGGCTAGAGTTTGCATTATGACCTAACTGTTGACGCCGTCCTTAATCCACATAAACCAAAAAACGCACGTTTAACACATAAGTTGGTTCCGAATTTCTGCTTTGCTCATATTTTAGTAAGTCGTCTTGCCATTTTAAGATATAAATAACAACCAGCTGGTCTCTTATTCCTGCTCTAATAATTTGTAACCTCCCTTCCTCACCTTAGGTACCCGTGGCTGGGTCTGACCAGCATGGGCTCTCTTCTTCTCCCCAGTAATCCCCTAGCTATAGAGTGGTGCATTATGACCTAACGGTTGACGCGTCCTCCTTAATCCAAATAAACCAATAGATACCGAAAGATATAGCCACATAATTAAGCATATTTTAAAACTTGTTCAAAAATTATATTTGACAATTTCGTTCATATATTTTACATATAAAATAAGTTTAATGAATTTAAAGTTATTTACTTTTAATTATTCATTTTCATTCCCCCTTCCTCCTCTTACCCGTGGCTGGTTCTGACCAGCATGGGCCCCTCCTCCCCACCCCCCTTAGGCTAGAGTGGTGCACTATGACCTAACGGTTGACGCGTCCTTTTCCCAAATAAACCATTCCAAAATTAAAGTAAAAGAATTGGTTTTACATGAAAGTTTCAGGGAGTCTTTTGCGGCGCAGTATCTAGTTACTTTGGGCGACTGGTGGGCAACGAATTCAATTTTAACATGGCTACGATAGGCGGATATGAAGAAATCATATATTTTTTATCGCCTACACTGATTAAAAAGTTTGTACACCGCAAAATGTCAATATATTTGATAGCTAAGTTTCTTCCAGTAATACTGAAATACTTTTTGTCAGCCACGAAACGGTAGGTCAACTTCTATAGCGTATATAGTGGCCATCTGCCATAGCCCTTAGATCTTCTTTTAAAGGGTTCCTTGCTTTTAATTGTTTTTGAAAAAACTAGAACTTCAATAACCACTGTTTCCTTTGTAAAACGTTAATAACAGATATAGAAATACACATTTGATTGGTTTGAATTGGCAAATGTTATGCAGCTTCGAGGAATCTTCAATAAAATTCATTTTTTTTTAAGATGAGTTTAAGAGCCCGAAATTTTTTTGCCCCCAGTCGGCCATGAAGCGTTGTGACGTCTCTAAAATTTTCGTAAAAAGCTTTTTTTTTTTAACTCTTTAATTTGTTATGTTTTTAAGTTGTTCGAACATTTTTTAAATTTGAGCTTGCCTCTTTCAAACTACTTAAAACACTTTTTGTTATGTTTAAGCATTTATAAAAATTAATGGTTTTTACCCAAAACGACGAACCTTTAGATCTCATTTTAAGATTGTTTAAGTGATTTAGAAAGTGAAATGAATCGCTTAAGGGCCCCGGTGAAAAATCATAGTTTTTTTTGTTTTTTAACCCTTTCCCATCTTTCTCCCTTTTGGGGGCCCAAAAAAAGCGAAGACAAACCCAAGAGAAAAGATGAAAAAGAATCCGACAAGAAAGAAAAAAATTATCATTCTAAACCTTGAATTATAAAGGATTGAAAAAGCTTTAGCTTGTTTTTTGAAAAAACTGTGGAATACGTAAAGTCAGGTTAACTGACAGGTTTATTTTCTGATTTGTACCCAACAGGTTTTAACTGTAAAAAAAAAAACTTGTTAAAGTTTTTATTTCATTTATCTCACTCTTAAAATTCGAAAAACAATTGGTGGCAAAAAAATACTATTTTTATTATGCAAAATTTTTTTTTGGGGCATGAAAGGAATAAAGTGCCTAATTTGTTTTGTCACTTTAAACAAAAGACTTTTTCAAAACAAAAACATTTTTTTTTCATCCTTATTACAAATAGTCCATCGATTTATATTTTTTTTGGATATCCTCAAAAACTAGTCAAAAAAGTCGAAATCAGCCAAGCATTAAAAATTAAAAGAATTGAATCTAAAAAAGGGCCCCGCTCATGTACGTGTTGATTTCAATCTATTCCCGTTCCAATGTCAAAAATGGATTCAAGCAACGATTGTTGGATTTGCTACAAACATCTTGAGATGTGGTGCAAAATAACAAATCGCGTAGTGTGTTGCCCACACAAAATTCGTCCTTCTACGTCTGGACTCTCACGTAGAGAAGAGGTGGTATTGTCTAGAATTCGTATAGGCCACACACGCCTAGCTCACGGAGGTTATTCCCAGATGTGACACATGTGATATACCTTTAACCATACATCGTATGCTAGCAGAATGTACCAAATATGATGCCTTGGGCATTCAATTTGATCTTTCCCAATCATCTGAAGAATTTCTATCATATGATAATGCGACAAACTTTCTAAATTTCTCATCCAAAGGAAATCTATTTAACAAAATGTAATGTACATCATACATTTTCTTTAATTCTTTATTTTTCATTCGCAAAAATAACTTTTGTTTTGCTATTACTATCATCATCATCGTTTATTTTCTTATTATATACACTTAGAAATCAATCTAATCAAACAACCATTAACTCATCTCATCAACTTTCAATATCACAGGCGGCTCAATATGACCTAAACGGTTGAAGCTCCCTAGTTTCTCACGTCTTCGTATATGTTTCCCTTCTGTAACTACCTATATTAACACATTTCGTTGTGTTTAAGCAATTAATAAATAATTAATTGTAATTTACCCGACATTTCTACATTTATTTAATCTATTTACATCAACTTACACTGCCCTGTAACATCCTCGAAAATATTGGCAAAAGAGTAATTGTTATTTCTCAACGAATGATTCAAACTGTAATTATTGCTTAATAATGAATGAAATAAATAAATGAAAAAAATATAACTGACTGGTATGAATACGCGTTGGGGGCGGTCTTATGTAGAAATATTCTAGTGTTTAAAGCGGAAAATTGAAGAGTGGTGGGTGAAAGATGATCTTACAACGTCGTTTGTTGCTCCCCTTTCCCGCTCGGCCAGGAAGCACCCCGGATTTATAATATACAATTTAGCATATTTGTAAAACAAGGATTATTGACAGCCCAACACTCGTAGATTCCCAAATATCTTTTGTTATTTCACAGAAACAATTCACTAAAATGGTTCATCAACACTTTTTAAGAAACAATAGCAAAACTCAATTTTTTTTTAGTGGCGTCCATCAGAAACTATTTTAAAAGTGCCACCCTTTCGTCTCATTTCTTTGAAATTTGGTAAAATTGAAACAATTTTGTTGGAAACGACCCAAAACCCGATCATTTTTGCCAAAACGTTTGTCCCAACGAATTCGAATAAAAGTTTCCCCCGTCTGGGCCCCGGGAGGTAGAATTGGCCCAGAGCATGGCTCTGTTTAATCGTAAAAGGCATTCAAGAGAAAAAGTCCACCTCGCAACATCAGCTAGTAAGAGCGGAGTATATTAAGCTCCCGAAACTAGAGGGGAGCTCTGGCAATCGTCGTCGGGGAAATTGCCCCCTTCCCTTGACGACCTCCCCGACGACGATGACCATGACACAACGAACGATGACAAAGACAATGACGACCGCGACGTGAGAAGCCCCCCTTCCTCCCCTTAAACCCTGGCTGGTTCTGACCAGCATGGGCCCTTCTCTCCCCCCCCCTCCCCTTAGGCTAGAGTGGTTGCATTATGACCTAACGGTTGACGCGTCCTTAATCCAAATAAACCAAAAAACCGAAAATAGAGGCGAGCTCTGGCAACCGTCGTCGGGGACCTTGCCTCCTTTCCTTGACGACCTCTCGACGACGATGACCGACAGTGACACCACGAACGTTGGCGAAGACAATGACGACCGCGAAGTGAGAACACCCCCCCCCCTTCCCCCCCTTACCCGTGGCTGGTTCTGGGCAACATGGGCTCCTCCTCCCCACCACCCTAGGGTTTGAGTGGTGCATTATGACCTAACGGGTTGACGCGTCCTTATCAAAAAAAAAAAAAAACAGTTAAGTTTGCCCGGCTGCGACACTTATACTTTACTTTAACAAACCACTTCATAATATTCCAGACATCGTTTCCCCAAACATGGCGACAACAATGCAACATTAATACACTTACATTTTTTAATTACACCATTTGTTTTGCACTACTGATCATATCTTGCCTATACGTTACATAAAACTAATGAGATTCCCCAAAACTCCATTTTGTCACGATATATCGCCATTGTGGTTATGTCACTATTGTAAGAACGCACTCTAGCTGCTAGCATCCTGGTCACACTTGGGTCATGCCCAAAATTTAAAAATTGCATGTCACTGTTGCTGGTTTTTTTAATCTTTTGTATCTCTAGTGTTCATTGCAGCTAGTTCATGGAATTACTTACTGAGGATTTTTTAAAGGGTCAAAGAAAATTATAAGGCGCGTCATCATCATCGAATATCATGGAAACGAGAATTAGAATTTTTATTATTGAATTTAAATGGTATAATAATTGACTGATATGCATATTGGTTATTAACTTATCGAATAGCAAATAATGCCTAAACTAGGGAAACGCCAAAGTCGTTGTAGACGAGTGAGTGAGCCATGTATTGAGTACCCGGTTAGATTCCCTTTTATTAGGCCTCACCGTTGACGCGCCCTTATACCAACTAAACTTAAGAACCCTATTTTTTATGCCAATATAATTATCAAACTTAGGTCTAAATGCAAAATCCCGGTACTCAACACATGACTCGCTCACTCGTCTAGCATCGACTTTGGCGTTTCCCTAGTCTGTTAGCTAAGGCGCCCATACCCGAAATCTGGAAGTCTTCTTGGTTCAAACCCCCGTTCGGAAAGGATTTTTTAAAATTTTGGGATTGTATTTAAAAAATTAAAAAAAATGTTTTGAAATGCATACAATACTATGGAAAACATTTGCCATAGAAAAACGAGTAAAGATTGCAAGTTTACTCAATGTCCCAGCGGAATTTAGGGGAACCTTGGTCACTACTATGCATGTTACACAGTTTGAAAAAAATTATTCGATAAAAATGACTTCTTCAAGATCAAAAGCATTGATGTTTAAATGAAACCCTACACATTTCAAGCCTATTTTCAATTTATTATTTCTTGTAAGGTTTAAATCGTAACGGATTGTGCTCATTTTGTTAGCAGTTCTCAGTTACCTGTGGTCACGGATGTCTGTTTAAAATTTCAGCTCAATCTATTTGTCGTTCGGCCGTATGGAACCGGACAAAAAAACAGACTAACATTTTACATTAACATGTAACATTCATACAATAGTCACGACCAGGGCCAGGGCGTTCGACTTGCGTAGAGACTACGTTCGCTGCGCTCACATCGTCTAATAAAATATGACAAGCTTTTCAATTGAAAGTTAGGCATTTTTTTATTGAAACAGGTATCAGAATTTCCCAAATTTCGAACAAGCCCGGTAGTCAGCTTGTATGCCGAGTCAGGTGTGTCCTCCTTGGCAGAACGGAGAAACCTCTTGATGGGTACGTATGTAATAAAAATTTAAAAGCTATGCCTAACCATCCAGCAAATCGGATGTTTTTAAACGACATATGTCAGACACTTTGATAACAACCCAAGGCATCTCTTCCAACGGGATTAAGATGTAAACTTTTTTTTAATCTTATAGAATTTAATCTGCCAACAGTTTTAATTTTGTTTTTAGCAATAACCGCCCTTGGCTACACCAGAGCCGATTATTCTATTCGACCTTTGTCGTTTGATAAAAAATCTACTTGCGATAGTGTATTCAAAAATTTCTTAGAAAGATTTTCCATGAACATCAAAGGTTTACTTTGTATTCACAGATGGCTCCAAAAATTTACAAAAAAGGTTGGAAGTGCCTTTTATTGCTCCACCTTAACTGAACGTTTCAGGCTAAACGACGTTTGTATTCAGTTTTCACTGCAGAGTTATTCACCATCCGTGAAGCTCTCAAATACATTCTTCAAAGCCGTTGTGGAGAATACCTTTTGTGTCCAAATAGGCTGAGCTCACTTCAATCTACAAAACTCATGTATTCAAGTTATCATTTGGCACAAGACATCCCAATTCTATTTAGAAAAACTAACCTCTAAGGGATATATAATAGAGTTTTTTCTGGATACCTGGGCACGTGGGCATAGAGGAAAAGAACACGCTGATCGGGCTGCTAAGGAAGCTTTTCAGCGTCGCGACGTTGATTTCAATCTAGTTCCCGTTCCAGATGTCCCAAAAGTGGATTCAAACAAGATTGTTTTGGGTTTTCGACAAGCATCTTGGATGTGTTGAAAATAACAATTTGCGTAGTGTGATGCCCCACATTAACTAATAAATACGTCCACCTACGTCTCGACTCTCACGTAGAGAAGAGGTGGTATTGTCTAGACTTTTGTAAAGGCCTCACACGCCTAACTCACGGATATCTCTTTACCAGAGAAAAGGTTTTTTCCCCATATGGGGCACATTATGTGAGGTACCTTTAACTGTACATCATATGCTAGCAAAATGTACCAAATATGATGCCTTGCGCATGCAATTTGATCTCTCTCAATCATATGAAGAACTTCTTTGATAACGGCGACAAACGTTCTAAATTCTCATCCATAGTAATCTATTTAACAAAATTTAATCCACATCATACACATTTCTTTCTTTTCTTTGTTTTCATTCTCATACATAACTTTTATTTTGCTATTACTTTCATCATCAATTTATTTTGTTATTTATACACTTAGAAAACAATCTAATCATCAAACATACCTGCATTAACTCTTCTCATTTACTTTCATTCACAGGCGGCGCAATATGACCTAACCGGTTGAAGCGCCCTAGTTTCTCACGTCGTCGATGTTTTATCTTTATTACATAGTTTATTTCATTGGTTTTGTTTAATAAATAAACAGTTTTTGAAAAAGTGAGGTGCAATCTCCACGAAACGTCAAAGAGTGTTATTATTTTAATTAATTATTATTATTTGTACGTGGTATTTACCTTAAAATGTAAAAATTCTGATCAGCATGGGCCCCTCCTCCCCATATCCCCTAGGTTAAAGTGGTGCATTATGACCTAACGGTTGACGCGTCCTTAATCCAAATAAACAAAACACAGCGGTGTACCTGTAATTCAGGGGGTCCTAATCACAAACTATGACTGTAAATTCATGACCATAACATATGTGTTAAGTTTAGTATCATTTTGATAATTATGACTGGAATCGGGAAGTAAGTGCAAAAATCACTGGTATTGTGGTAAAATGATTTACAACACTTTCTTATCTAAATAAAACCCGTTAGAGTTAAAACAGACAAAATTCTTATGATACATTATATTGGAGAGGAAAACATGTGTTCAATTAAAAGCATATTGCAAGTGCATGGTTCATACTAGGGAAACGCCAAAGTCGTTGATAGACGAGTGAGTGACCCATGTGTTGAGTACCCGGGAACATCCCCTTTCCTCCCCTATACCTAAGGCTGGATCGAGCCCAGTATGGGGAATGACACCGGGTATTCATCACATGGCTCACTCACTCGTCTATCAACGACTTGGCGTTTCCCTTGTTTAGTTTGCTAAGGCGATCTTATACCCGGAATGTGGGAGCCGGGGTTTCAGGTCGGATAAGATTTTGTAGTTTATGGATTGTATTTAAAAAAAATATTAAACATTTTTGAAATGCATAAAACGCAGTTTAGTCTACATCAACTGGGGACATACTAGGGAAAACATAGCCATACGAAATACGAGAAAAGATTGCAAGGTTTATTTAATCTCCCAGGGAATTTAGGGGTACCTCGAGCGTGCAAATTTCGATACTCTTTCAGTCACTGCATAACTGCTTTACAAAATTTTTTTTTCCACTGCCCAACCAAGTAACATCTAAAGAGGAAGTAATTTTTTCGAAAGCAAAACCATTTGTCGTAAAAAGAATTCCTACACATGTTAAGTCTATTTTTCAGTTTATTGGATGAGCGTAGCGAGCGAAGCGAAGATTCCTTTTTACTACACTGGAGAAAATAACCCGGAATGTTTTTTTTTCTTTCCTTCTTTCTTTCGTTTTGTATTTTTGTCTGTCTGTTAGCACGATTCCGGCTTAACCAATACTCCAATTGCGATGGGATTTTCTGGAAGTCTTTGAAATCTTTGAACTTAGAACTGCCACTTTTTTGAGCGCAATCGAAAAATTATTTCTCATTAAAATCGCAATTTTCAAACGATTTTTTTTCGATTTTTAAGAAATTTCTTCGATTTTTAACACCTACATGCTTTATTCAAATTTTAATGACCTTTTAACAGAACCTTTATATTATGAATTAATATATTCGTGTGAAATTTGAGCGCAATCGAAAAAATTTTTACTTGTGAAAATCGCAATTTTACGTTTTTTTATTCGATTTTAAAAATGTCCTCGACTTATAACACCGACATGCTCATCCGATTGAATTGATTTTTTTACAGAACCTTTTAAATTTTTTGAATTAATATATTTTGTGTGAAATAAGAGCGCAACCAAAAAATTATTTCCCATGATAATGGCAATTTTACGATTTTCTTTTTAAATTTCTTCGACTTATTACATCTACATGCATTATCCGATTGTAATAATTTTTTTTACAGAACCTTTATTTTATAAATTAATAATTCGTGTGAAATTTTAGCGTAATCGAATAATTATTTCTTATGAAATCGCAGTTTTACGCTTTTTTCGTTTTTAAACAATTACGCTCATCCAACAACGCGCCTGAAAAAGCGTTTTGCGAAGCTTCCCAGTTATTTCTTGTAGGTTTAAATTTCAACGGATTTTGCACATTTTTATAGCAGTTCTAAGGTTCCTGGTCACGGATGTCTGTTTAAGATTTCAGCCCAATCTATTTGGGCCGTTTGGCCGTATGGGACCGGACAGACAGACAAACAAAAATTTAACATTTAACATACATACAGACAACAGTCACTACCAAAACCCGATCGAGTAGCGTTATAGACTTCGGTTTCGCTGCGCTCACTTGTCTAATTAATGATTAATGTCTGAATTACATGTAAATGAACTGTGTAACTGGCCATATAAATTAAAACGTTAATGACATTACAGCAAAATAAATAAATTCTATTAAGAGTATTCCTCATTTAGTTATACGGAACTACATTTCAGTGGGGGGCTTAAACGATGGTCATAACATGATATTTTTAAAATCTATAATAGTAGGCTAGATCCCCAGACTCCAATACGTCCGTAGAGGCGCGAGCGTAAACAATTGAAGCGTCAATCTGACCTTTTCAATGGCGATTTGGCGTTTTTAATTTATGCTTACTTTGTTTTAGATTCGAATAAGTATTTTTCTGGATTGTTTGATATGGTTTTTTAGTTTGTGAAGCATGGGGAAAGCACAAAAGGAAACAATAAGAAATTATTGGAAAAGGGAATTTAGTCATCATTTGGTGTTATGTCTAATATGCTCACCTGTCAATTTGACAGCCGTCTTGAAAAATATTTGGGGCAAAAAAATTACCCTCCCTATTTTAAAATACAAACTGACCTATTCAAATGGTTCAAATGACCGCATAGACCAATGACTGGGATTTACCAAACTATAGATGTTAAATATCATTGGTCAAAAAAACAATAAAGATGGGTTCTTGGACGAGGTACAAAATTTAGTCGTGACGTCAGAGCAACGGTTGCCAAGAAACGAAGAATTTGTTTTAAAAAAACTTGGGTTTGGGGGGCCCCCATGATTTGACGACACACTTATATGTCCATATCTTTTTAAACTACGTTTTTGTAGGGGTCCCCGCTGCATGGACAAGTTAGTTTTTCCCCGGCTTTGGGTGATATGGTTATTGGGGTTTTGGGGTTGTTTGGAAGGGGAATGTTCGAGGGCGTTTAAGAGCTTTTTCCCCCTTTAAACGACAGATTTATTCGCCCCCGTGAAGCTTTTAAATACTTTACTTTTGTCGTTGTGGAGAATCCCTTTTTTGTGTCAGATATTTTAAAATTTCACTTAACTATAAAAACTTATGTTTTCAATCATCTTTTTGGTAAAAGACGAAAATTCTTTTTAGAAAAAACCCTAAGGGTTATATAATAGATTTTTTGCGGGATACCTGGACAGGGGGCATAGAGGGAAATGAACCCCGCTGTAGGGCTGCTAAGGAAGCTTCCCGCGTCGCGACGTTGATTTTTAAATTTGTTCCCGTTTTAGATGTCAAGAGTAGATTCAAGCAAAAATTGTTAGATTTGCGACAAACATTTGGGATGGTTGCAAAAAAACAAATGCGTAGTGTGATGCCCTTTTACTAACAAAATTTGTCCCCCTACGTTCGACTCTCAGAAAGAGGTGGTATTTTCCCCAACTTCGTATAGGGCACCACCCTACACACGGATTCCTTTAACCCCGGGAAAAGGTTTTTCCCATATGTGACACAGGATGACTTTAAACGTACATCATATGCTACAGAAAGTACCAAATTTGCCCTTCGCATCAATTTGACTCTCCCCATCTATGAAAACTTCTATATATGTAACGGCGACAAAATTTTCCCAAATTTCCATCCAAAATAATTTTTTTCAAAATTTAATTACTTATACACATTTTTTAATTTTTTAATTTATTCCCCTCCTAACTTTTGTTTTGCTATTCTTTTGCATCATTATTTCTTTGTTACTTTTACCTTAGAAAAAATCTTAAATAAAAATAATAATAATATAATAATAAAATAAATAAATAATATAAAAAAAATAATAAAAAACATCAAAATAATAATAACTAATCATAATAATAATTATAATAGTAAATAATAAAAAAATAAAAAAAAATATAAAAAAAACAAAATAAAAAATAAAAAAAATTAAAATAAAAAAAAAAAAAAAAAAAAAAGGGGATTTTTACCCCCTTAACCCAAAAACAATTTCCAAATTTCCCAAAATTTTGGGTTTAAAAAAAGGGGAAACCCGGGGGGCCCAATTTTTATTTAAGAAAAAACCCAAAAAAAACCCTTTTAAGGGTTATATAATAGAGTTTTTTGGCGGGGGAAAAAAACCTGGGGAAACCCACGTGGCTTTTTAAAGGAGGGGGGGGGGGGGGGGGGGGGGGGGGGGGGGGGGGGGGGGGAAATAAAAAACCCCTTTTAAAATTAAAAAAAATTAAATAATTAATTTTTTTAAAAATTCCCCTTTAATTAAAAATTTAAGAAAAATTTTCAAAATTTTTGGGAATTTTCAAATAAAAAATTTAAAAATTAACCCCAAAATTTGAAAACAAAATTTTACCAATTAAATCCAAAAATAAAAAATTGGATTTCCTTAACTTCGAATGGGGCCAAAGTAAAGGAATTTTTAACCAGAAAAAGGGTTTTTCCCCTTTTTGCCTGTATTTTTTAAAGAAGTAAATTGTAGCAGAAATTTTCCAAAATTTCCCTTTTCCAACCAAAAAATTTCCCCCAAAGAAAACCCAATAGGCAAAACCGGGAAAAAAATTTTTGGAAAGAATTTAAATTTTTAAATTTAACCTTCAAACATTTCAATTTAAACCAAAAATTTAAAAAAAAACCCAATTTTTGGTTTTCCTAAACTTCCCAAGGTTTTGGGAAAACAACCCCTTAGAAAAAATTTAAAATTTAAAATTTGGGGAAAAAATTTAAAAAAATAAAACAAAATTTAAATTAAAAACCACCAAAAAAAAATGGGGAAAACAAACTAAAAAAACAATTTTTAAAATTAAAAAAACTTTTACAAAATAAAAACCCAAAATTTTTCCCCCAAAAAAAATTTTTTCCTTTTTCTAAAAAACCCTTTGGAAAGGAATTTTTAAAAATTTGGACCAACCCATTTTAAAAAAAAGGTTTTAAAGGGAGGCCGAAGCTTCCCTTTTCATTAAAAACCCCCAAAAAAACAGAAAAATTGGGGAAAAGCCAAAAGGGGGGAAAAATAAAACGAATTAAAACAAAAATCAATAAAAAAAAACTTCATAAAAACCCTGGGGGAGGAAAAGAACCCTTTTTTAAAAGAAACCCCCGGCATTTGTAAAAAAGGGATTTCTTTAAAAGAAAACTAGCCCCACATGAAAAAAGGATTCTTTACCAAGTTAAAAAGATATTAAAGGAACAGGAGCAGAAAAAAACCCAAAAAAATGAAAATGATTGGCTGGAAACCCAAGTTTTTTAAAAATTAAACTCCCCCTTAAAAAACCTTTGGAAATTTAAAAAACTTTTTTCCCAAAAAAAATTAAACCGGGGCCAAAAAGGAATGACAACAAAAATTTGGGAGAAAAGCAGTTATAAAAAATTAGAGAAAAACCCAAGGGCTAAAAAAAAAAGGAAAACCCCTATAGTAAAAAATTTTAAAAGACTCCCCAAAAAAAGGGGATTTTTTCCGGTTTCCCCCCAAGGTTGGTTTTTAATAAAAGGTTCCTTAAATTTTAAACGGAAACCCAAGGAAAGGGCCCCAAAAACCCCATTTTTCTTGAATTTTTATAAAATTTTAAAATTTTCCCTTAAAAACAAAATTTTCAAAACTGTTTTAAGGGGGGAAAAAAAGGGCCCAAAATTAAAAGAAGGGATTTGGGGGGCCCCCCTTAAATTATGGTTTTTTTCCGCAAACCAAAAAGGGTTATCAGAGTTTTACTAATTCAAAAAAGCTTGGATTGGGCCCAAAAAGGAAATAATTTCAAGGATAAAAACCCTGTTGAAAAGGGGGGTTTTAAAATTATGCAGGAAAAATAAAAAAACCAAAATTTTTAATAATTGAAAAAATTTTTCAAAAAAAGGGATTTGGGAATTACCCCAAAAGGGTTTTTCTGCATTTAAAAGTAATTCAAGAAATTTAACAAAAAAATTTGGTTTTGGGTTAATTAAAAATTAAACCCAGGAAAAAATTTGCAAAAAGGGGAAAAATTTTAAAAAAAAACCTAAAAAGGACAAAAATTATTCTTAAACCACAAAAATTTTAAAAAATGTTTTAACAAAAAATTTGGAAAAATTAAAAATTTGGAAAATCAAATTGGGGCTAAAAAATTCCAACTTTAAATCCCAAAGGGTTTTCCAAATCCTTGACCTTTTTTATTTTTAAAAGGAATTAAAAAAATGTATTTGAGGGAACCCTGGGTTTAAACAAAAAAAAAATACCTTCTTAAAACTTTAACAACCCAAAAAAAGGCTTTAAAAGGGTTTAAATTTTTACCCGGGGGGGTGAAGTGGTAAAATTGGCATTGTGGGCCTTCCTTTTCAAAAACTACCCCCCCCCCCCTCCCCCCCCCCCCCCCCCCTTTTTTTTTCCCCCTTTTTTCCCCCTCCCCCCCCCTTTCCCCCCCCCCCCCCCCCCCCAGATTACTTTCTTAATTTTTACTTTCCCCTTTATCACCAAGAATTTAAAACCCGAGATAAAACTATAACCCCCCTCAGGCAAAATGCGTTTCTTTCCATCCAGAAATATACATAAAAGTTTTTTAAATATAAAGATGAATGTCTGGAATACTAAATCTTTTTCATGGGAGATACCCGAAAAGCATCAGCAGCCAAATATTGAAATTTTTAAAATCAAAAAGTGGATTCAAAAAGGAGATTTTTGCTAAAAAACCGAAGGATTTATTTTCGCCATCCAAGATCAGTTAAAAAACCCAAAAAATAAAAAATTCATCACCCAAACCCAATGACAATGATGTTTTAGAAAATGAAAAAAGTTTACGGGGGACAATAGACCAGGGTTATAGCTGGGTGTCCTTAAATTCCCAAAACACGTGGTATCTCAGTAGGCATAATCGGTTAGCAAAGATGGTTTTTTTCCCAACCATCTGGGGAATGAACGCCTTACTTGTCAATCCCCCTCTTATTAAAAGTATTCTCCGGGCACCTGTGATCAAAAAATGAAAATTTATAATGTTTTGGGAAAAAACAGGTTATAACAGAAAAAACCCCAATAGACCAAACAACCGGACACCCTTTTATGCGATAAATTTAACAAAATTTAAACTATCTAATTGACATTGCGATCCCATGAGAAAAAATTTTTGAAACCCCGAAACACTGGGTTTGGAAAAATATAAAAATTTAAGCCCAAGAAAAAAACAAAAAATTTTGGAAAATGAAAACTGTTATTTGTCGTGCCTTTTCGTGATCTCCCCACTGGGTCCTACCATTTTCCCTCTCTGCCAGTACAATGCCGGGTTTTCTTTCCCCCAAATCTCTCCTCAGCATGCAGAAAGCAGTAAACCCTTTCAAACGTGCCCCCTAGTAAGAAGTTTTTTGCAGAAAATCCCCTCTCTTCTCTCTCATTTTCTCTCCCCTCTTCTCTCAAAATCTCTCTCTCTCTCTCTATCTCTCTCCCCAATCCTCTCTCTCTCCCCTCTCTCTCTCTCACTCCTCCTCTCTCTCTCTCTCTCTCTCTCCCCTCCTTTTCTCTCTCTCCCCTCTCTCTCTCTTATCCTCTCTCTCTCGCTCTTAAGTTTTTGCCAAAAATTGCTTGTTTTAAAAGATAAAAAAATTTTATTGTTTTTGTTATCTCATCTTTATTATTTTTTTTTAAATTTTGTTTAAATTTTTTTGTGTACTATACTTTATGTTTTTACGCTGTTAAAAATTGGAAACTTTTGTTGGGCTTGGGCCTTACCCCCCCCCTTTTTTTATACCAGGACGCAAATTCCCTGAGTTTTGTTTGAACAATAAAGAACCACTAAATAATAATAATAATAATAATTTTTTTTTTTTTTTTTTTTTTTTAAATTTATTAATAAATTACATGCATTTTTTAAAAAAAAAAACAATTTGCCCATCGTTGTCCACAAAGCCCCCAAAAGCGGCTTTTTGTGGTTTATGAAACTATTATATTGAAACATGGATAAAGAAAAAATTAAATTAAATTTTTAATTTTATTATTATTATTATTTTTTTATTATTTATTCCCAAAATGACATAAAAATTTCACTTGCTGGGGGAAAGAAATTAGAGCATACCCCCCATAACACCAAAGTGTCCCCACCAGGACAATATACAATGAAAATAAAGAATAAAAAAATACATTCAACAATATAAAAACAAATAAACAATATACTCAATTTTTCCATATAAAAAAACACAAAATATCAAAAAAAATTTACTCATAGAAACACACATAAATGTAATAAAAAATAAAGGGCCCAAGGGGTGAGTGTGAATTTGAGTGGAATATAAATATGAGTGTATTTGTACAGGGAAGTGAGTGGTATTCGTTTTAAAACTGGTATGATTTTTTGACTGTTCTTTAAAATTTTTATTCTAAGGTCCTCCAAAAATTTATGAAAACTTGTACACAAATAATGTTCATAGGCAAAATTTAAAAACGGGAAATAAAAAATTTTAATACAACGAGAATACGACTTTAAAATTTACTAAAATATACAATTTGGGAATTTTGATATGACGGGCAGAACATTCTTAATGAAAAAAAATCGCGACTGTAAAAAACAAAGAAATTTTTAAAAAATTAATAAAATTTAAAATTTTATAAGTTAATCAATGGGCCCCTACATGGAAAAAAGAAAAGAAAATTTTAAGTTTTTTTTTTAACCCACTAAAACGTTTGGAAAATTTCTTTCAATCCTCGGAAATTTGGTTTAAAAACGTAATAATAATGATAAAATAAAAATTTAATAAAATAATACTAATAAAAATAAAAATAATAAAAATTTAATAAAAAACAAATAAAATAAAAATTTAAAAATAATTAAATAATAATTGAAAATTTTTAAATTTTAAAAATAATAATAAAATAATAATCAAACACCCTTTTAAACTTCAGTCAATTTTCAAAAAACCCGGGCGGGGGCAATATGACCAACCGGTTAAAGCGCCCTTTTTTTCACGTCGTCGTCGTCCTTAACGAATAAAGGGAAAAACCTCAAAAAATTTTCAGAAGTGTTGCGGGTAAGAATTAAAAACCCATGACCCCCCGAATAAGAGTTACAAGTATCGCATTTTTTATTTTAAATTTCACAGGGGGGCGCAATATAAACCCAAAACCGGTTGAAGCGCCCTTTTTTTCTCACGTCTCATCGTAGCAGGGAGCCATCCTGTTCATTTTTTTAAGGGGATAAAGGGGGACTTTTCATATGTGAACAAAAAAATAATGGGTAGTTTCACGCCCTAAAAATGCACAAAAAACCTTGTTTTCCCTTTTTTAAAAAAGGTAGAAAAAAATTTTTTAAACTTTTAAGTGATCTTTAACAAATTTAAAAAGTTTTTTTACCAGTAAATTTTTTTAAAAATTATACTGATTAATAGTGTATACCCACTCACCCTTATACTAAGCTAAAAAACAGAGAAAAAAAACCTTTAAAAACAAAGCATAAAAAAAAATTTTTTCCCTCCAGGGCCCCCCAAAATAAAAACAAGCGGGGTTTTTTTTCTAAGGGACAAGGCGTTTCAAGAGAAAAAGTCCCCTTGAAACATCAGCTGGAAGACTTCAGTATTTTACCCCCCAAAAACCAGAGGCGAGCTCGGGGAAATTTGGGTCGCCCGGGAAACACCCCCCTCTCCCCACGTGGGCCCCCCCCCAACCCCATACCCTTAGGTAGAGTGGTGATTATGACCAAAGGTTGACGGGGCCCTTTAATCTAAATAAACCAATAATTTTTAGGGGAAACCTGTTTTATGGTGCTATTTTTGCCCCTCTTCAAGTGTCTTTTAATTTTAAAAATTTAAAGGAACAATTATTGTAAAGGGATTTTCCGGGGGCTGTGAAAAGGGGGACTGAGGAAACTTTGTGTCTCGACGCGTTTTGGAACCCGAGACCCCCCGAATCAAAATTCGGGGCGGGGCCCCAACATTTTTCCTTTCAAAATTTAAATTTAAATATATTTGTTAAAAAATAACCCCCCTTTCCTCCCCTTACCCGTGGCTGGTTCTGATCACCAGGGGCCCCCCCCCCCCCAATATCCCCTGGGCTATAGTGATGCATTATGATTTTGACCTAACGGTTGACGCGCCTTAATCCAAAAAAGGGCCAAAATTTAATTAGATTTTTTAAATATTAGGGTTAATCCCTCGCCCTAGAAGCTTAAAAAAAAATGCAACCTTTTTTCCTCTTTTCCTTTGCAAAACTGACGCTAGACTCCACATATGGCTTCGCACGGTGAACAATTTAATTTTACTTTCATTTCATCTCGTAGGATGGAAAGTGAGATGTTTTCCCCAAGGGTGAAACGAAGAGGGCCCCGCGATCCTAATATCTGTGGGACAACGAGGAACTATTTGACCCGTGAAGTTGCTGTTTTTCAATATAGAGGAACACTGTATCAAATTTAGTTTTGACTTTTCCCTTTAGAGATTGATTTGGGTCTTTAATAGCACGCGGACTCTGATGCCCAGGGGTTTTGCGGATTTGGGGTTTTTCCCATCGTTGCTTTTAAAAAAAAATACGTTTTTTCCCTATTCACCAAATTTTAAATTTTGGGATTGTGTTTCATTGATCTATTTTTTTTTCCCAAATTCCCCCAAAACCTGGTGAGTAAAAAACCCATTTTCCGAATAAAAAAGGGTCCCCGGGAAGCTTTCAAAAGACTAAAAAAAAAACCCCAAGAAAAAATTTTTACCCCATTTAAAATAAATCGAAAAAACATTTTTTAATTTTTTTATACTGATTTTTACCGAATTTCCGTAAAAGGTAATGAAAAATAGTTTCGAGAGCCAATAGGGTGCCCAAAAGTAGTTTTATTTTGTAAAACTTTTTATCGTAAAACAAAGATAATATATTACACGCCCGGGGTAATTTTAATTTTTTTCCCCTTTTTTTATGTTACAACTTTTTTTGAAGTTTTTGTTTCTTTTTGATTAGTAAGTACGTTACCAACTATTTTCCCTTTTATTAAAATTTTATCCTGGGACAAAAACTTAATTTTTAAAGTGTGTACCACCGTGCGATTGTCTTTATATGAATACACGTTGCTTCTTTTTAAAATTTTGGGGTTCAATCTTTAAAACCCCCCGGGGTAAAGAGTTACAAACACATAAAGTGTTTTTTTTTTTAAAATATTCAATTTTTACAAATTTAAAATGGATTGTGATTAGAACATTTTTTAAGAGAAAATACACGATGAACAGAAAGTATTTATAATCCAGTATTATCTTTTCCCCAACAAAAATGTCAAAATTGATTTTTTTTGATTGGGGGATGTAAAAAAAAAATTTAATATGTTTTTTGGGTGTGTGTAATATTAAATTTAAAGGTTAGATGTGAAGGGTATTTTTTGTGGTCTTTTTTTCTGTTTTTTTTTGCGTGTTGGATTTTTTTTGGTGTTGAACGGAAATTTGTGTGAGGGAAATGATGAAATAAAAATTTTTTTTGAACCTATACTTTATTTTTCCCCATATTTTTTGGGGGGGAAATTTTTGCAGGGAAAATTTCACGTACACAAAAATGAAATTTAAATTTTAAAATCAAAAAAGTGTTCTTTAAAAACCCTTTTTGGTTCATACTGCCCATTAATAACAAAACAAACAAAGATTTTTACTGGAAGAAGGGGATTAAGGATTCAAAATATAATAATAGGAATGGGGTTTTATAATTTGAATTTTTTTTTTGTCATATTTTATTTTTTACAGTTTTTGAAAAAATTATTTTTTTAAACTGTTGAAATACAATGGGATCTTTTAAGGGGTTTTTTTAAATTTTAAAAGTTGTACAATGCCATATCAAAAAAAAAAATTTAACAAAGTCTTTTACACTAGAAAATTTGTAAAAAAGCCCTTTAGCTCACAAAAACCCCAAAAATTTTAAAAGAAAGAAAAAAACAAAGGGTTTGTTTTTCATTAAATTTTTGAATTTTATTTGGGGCCCAAAACGTTTTAAATTTTCTATCAGGGCTTTTTTCATCCCTTTTATTTATAATTTTGGGTATTGAAACAAAATTAAAAAAAACCCTTAAGCCCAGTAAAAAATTTTTCAAATTTTATTTTGACAATTGAAGTCACTATAGAAAAATCCACCCAGTATTCTACTTAAATCCTTTAAGGGATGTTTACCAGTTGGTACGATTCAACCCGGTATAATTTTTTTGTTTTGACATTCCTTTTTTGTTTAAATAATGTTTTTTTTTACAGTTTTAATTTGTTCACAGTTAATAAAAATTTTTGCAGTCTAATTTCTCTTTTACAATCATAATTATTTTGGGAAAAGTTTAAAAAATTTAAAAAAATTTAAAATTTACAAACATTCTTGCTGTTTCTGGGGAAGAATAATAAATTTAATAATAAAAAAATGAATTAATAATTTGTGAAACTTTTTTTACTAGGGAAGGTTTGACTACATTTTTTTTCTATTATTTTTGTAAACCCAAAATGTCTAAAATTTGAAAAAATATATTGAAAAAACTTCTGAAAATTTTAAGAAATTTCCCTAAAAATAAATTTTGTGTACAAAAACTATAGCTATAAGTCATCCGATAAGGGCAACATTGAAAAAAGAAAAATTTGTTAAATGTTTAATAGTCTTTTGGGTTTTAAACGCCCCTAGAATGATTTTTGATGATTGATATTTTTCAATGGCAGTTATGATTTTGGGGGGTTGCCGTTTTTTCCACTTAACGGGGGGGGGAAATTTTTTTAGCTTTTGTTGGGCTTCCCAGGGGGGTGGGTTTTTGGGGGGTTCCCATTACCTTTAAACCTCCCCCGGGAAACCTGGGCTCCCGGCCCCCTTGAAATAAAAAACCAAAACAATTACAATCTTTCCTAAAAAATCCCAAGAAAAATCTAAAATTCTATTTTTAATCAAACTTTTTGAAACTCTAGAAGAATATAAAAACGAGACAAGATGGCAAAATAAAATCCCAAAAAAATTTCCGCCATAAATAAGAAATATTTTTAAATTAGCTTAATACAAATTAAAAAGATTATAGTTTAAAGTGTGTAGGAGTTTTTCTAGAGGAGGGGGAAAAAATGTTTTTCCAAAAAGTTAAATTTACACGTCTTTCAAAAAGCGCGCGAAAACACAAAAAGAAATCTTCCCGGCCCTTTTATTCGCCGACTAAAAAATCTACATCTACTAGAAAATTTTTTTAAGACTTTCCCAATACAGGGGTAAATTTTTTAAAAAATTTTTGGTTTAGTGTGTAACACAAAAATGTCCAAAATTTAACAAGTAGGCACTCTTCTAAATTTTAAACGGGAAAATATTTTTATTGAATAGTTTTGATGTGGTATAACGTACAAAAATAAAACATAGCAATTCAAATTCTACACTACACAAGGGGGGATAATTAAAAGCCCAATTAAAAAGTCAATGTTTTTTAAATATCTTTAGATCAATATTTGATATTTTTAAACCCCTATATATAAAAATATTATAATATTTAATAATATTTTTTGGGAAACCCTTTAAAATTAATTTCAAAGTTTAAAACCAAAATTTTTTCTTTCAAATGAATTAAAATGTTTTATTTTGATTTTTGGTCCTCACCTCTGCAGCGTTTTACTCCAGCGACCTGAGGATGGCCTCTGGGAGGGGGGAGGGGGGGGAGGTGGGCACCCTGCGCCCTGGAACCGTTCCGCACGGGTAGGTGCCCGGTGAATTTAGTTTTACCCCCTTTAGGGCTGTGTAGGGGTAGGAAACCCGGGGGGCCCACCCCTGCCGCTAGAAAACTCTTGTTTGGGTTTATTAAACCCTTCTCGGTCTCAAAGCTGGAGGGAAAAGAAAAATTTAGGTTTTTAAAAGGGGTGCAAAATTTTTTTTGGGGGAAAAAAAAACACAGCTAAAATAAAATTTTTTTATTCCCAATTTTTTACGTTCTAAAAAAATTAAACATGATTTCCATAATTTTGTCCAATTTTTTTTTAAAAAAATTGAGAGAATATAAGACATCTCCTGATCGCTCGGCCCCTCTGACAAACCCCAAAAAGTTTTTTCCATTTTGGGGAGCTGTCAAGGAAAACGAAAAATAGGGGGTTTTGCAGCAACACATTTTAAGAAAAAAAATTTAATAAAATTTAAACAATATAAATTGGGTTTTTTTGGTTTTTTTTTTTTTTTAAAAAGTCTTAAAATTTTACCACATTGTGGATTGACCTGGCTGATAAACATAAAATATTGAAAAATTTTCAACTTAAAAGGCTTTTCCAATGAAACCATTGGGGTGCTTTTTTGACAACAATGTTAAGGGGGTTTCATATACTTTGGGTTTTTTCTGGCCCAAACGGGGGAAACTTTTTGTGCCAACTGCCAAATTTGGGCCCATTTCCTTTATTTTGTTAAAAATTAAAATTTTAATCGTTTTTTTTTGGAAAAAAAAAAATTTTACAGAGGTTTTTAACCGAATCTTTAGCAAAAAAAAATTTTTCCCCACTTTCCCCGGGATATCGGGAAAATTTATTTTTTCGATTAAAAAAAAAAGTTAGCACAAGAGTATATTGTACTAGATGGGTTTTCGTATTTGTTTTTGTTTTACGACCCCGTAAAAGTAGTTGCCGTCTCCGTTGGGTTTTCGTTTCTGTACTTGGGGGATGGCGGCAGGGTTGCCCTGTGACCTTGAAGCAGGGTAAAGGGGGGGGCCCCGGGCCCGGCCCCAGCCCCCGGAGGGGGGGTGGGAGGTAGGAGTTTTCCCCGACGACCGGCGAAAACCCCAGCACCCACTAGCGCCAGAACCAGGAAATAGAAGGGAAGAAAAAAAATTTGGGTATAAAACGATTTAAAAAAACCAAAACCGGGATTGACCGAATATAAGACAAACCCTTTTTCCAAAAATTTTACTTCCAAAAAGAAAAACGGTAGTCTTAGATTCCCCGGTTAACAAGGGGGAAAAAGAAAAAGGGGCCCATTTCAAATAATTCTAAAAAGAAAATTTCAAGTAAGGTTTTAAAAAAAAAGGGGTGTCAAAATTGGGTTTTTCCCATGAGTGAGCTTTTTAGTAATTACAAACCCCCTCTGGGCCCGGGGTAAATTGGCCCCGAGCATGGCTCTGCTAAACGTAAAAGGGGATTCAAGAGAAAAAAAAACCAAATCGGGAAACATCAGCTAGTAAGGGGGGGAGTATATTACCCCCCAAAAAAAAAAGGCGAAACTCTGGCAATCGTCGTTGGGACAAAAAACTATTCCTTGACGAAACCTTTTCGAAAGGGGCGATGACAATGCACAACGAACGATGACAAAGACGAGGGCGAAACCCCGACTTTAGAAACCCCCCCCCTCCCCCCTTAACCCTTTGGGTGGTTCTTTCCAACTGGGGTCCTCCCCCCTATTTAGGCTAGAGTGGTGCATTATCCCTAACGGTTGACCCAGGCCCGAATCCCAAAAAAATCAAACATATACCTTTGACCTGAATATAAGGACGACCTTTCCCAATTAAATTTTTCTTTCAACAAAGAAAAACGGGAATCTTTGATTCAGGTTAACACGACGAAATTTAAAAAAATTTTACAAAGGAAAAAAACAAATAAGGTTTTTAAAAAACATGGGTTTCAAAAAAATTTGGGTTTTTCCTATGAGGAGAGCATTTTTGTAAACACACAATGGGGCATAATCTGGTGAGCAAGAAACATTGACATTTAATTTTGGGGGAAATTTTTTTAAAATATTGTCATCGGGTTTTCAAAACCAAAAAATTAATCACAAAAAAAAAACGGCGACGCAATATGACCTAAACCCGGGTTTAAGCGCCCTAGTTTCTCAAAACGTTTGGGTTTTTTAAGTATTAAGCAAACCCTTTTTTACTCGGATTTTATATTAAAGTTTTTTTTAGGAGTTACTTTTGTACGATTTTTTCGGTTGACCTAACGGTTGACGCCCTTAATCAAAATAAACCCAAAAAAAATTTTTTTCGAGTTAAAAAAATTTTTTTTTTAAAAAATTTTTTTTAAATTTTAAAAAACTCATCCCTTTTCGTTGATGAACGGTTTTTGATAGTTATTTAAAAAAAGCAACCCCCTTAAGAATTAACACAAAACCCACAGTTTTTTGACTCTAGCTAAAAAGGGGGGCGGGAAGATGGGGGGGCGGGAGGTTCCCCCGGGTTCGAATCATGTTTGAGGTCGGGAATCCCGACTGAATTTTTAAAAAGGTTTTTCCCCCATTTGTTTTTTGCGAGTGCAAAAGGGGTTGAGGGCCTTTTTAAACAGCCCTCCCAAAATCCCTTCACAAAAGGGCCTTCACCAATATTTTAAAAAGGGACATGCATTGCAAACCCCGGTCAGATTTCCCCGAGAAAAAAATGGGAATTTCAAATCAAAAACTGAAACCCAAAAATGTTAAAATGAAAAACTCTGGATATGATAATTTAAAGGGGGATTTTTTAAATATTTCAGTCATGAGGATGGATGTGTGATGATGGGGTGATGATGGATGGGGAAAAAAAAGGAGGGGTCCCCCAAAAATCCATCTTGCCAAAGACCACCTAATTTTTTGGGTTTCGCCCCCCAAAATACAGTAGATGGTTTTAAATGAACGTATAAACTAGAAAAATTTTAAATAGACAACCCGGAGGGTGGGTTCTGAATTAAACAACGTCCCCCTTGGGTATTTATTTTTTTTAAATTTCCGGGGGGGGGCTGGTGTTAAATAAAATTTAAAAATTTTTAGAGATGATAATTTATGTTTATTTTTTTTATTTTAAATTTTCCCATATCCTATTCCACTAAAAAAAAATGATTTTTAAATGACAATTAATTGATTAGGGTTTATTTTTCCCCACTGAAATTTAAAAATTTTTAGAAAAACAAAATAAACGGTTTGGGAATTTTTTTTTCAGTTTTTTTTTTTCAAATTTTGCCCCATTTAAAACCTTTGGGCTAAGTTGTTGTGTAATTGATTGGTTAGAAATTAAGGGTGCCCTTTTCACTAAAAAAGTAAAATTTTTTAAAAACCCCCATCGCCGTATTTATAAAGAAAATTTTTTTGACCCGATTAAAAAGAAACTGTCTGTATCGATTTGGGTACGGGGGCCCTTCGATTTCCGGTCAAAAATTCATTTTTTAATACCAATAACGTGTTTTTTAAAAGAAGCAAAGAGATAAATTTAAAGAATCCTTTTTTAGCATTTAAAAACTTCACATTATAATAATCATATTATATATATCCCAAATTATCAAACATCATGCATATCAAAAATCAGTATCCATATCAATTATTTAATTATGCTTTAAATTTCCAATTATTCCTTTTTTCAAACACTGTGTATTCATTATAAAAAAAATTTTCACTTTTATTATTAATTATTTAATTTTAGACTATTCCTTTCTCTGCAAAAAAGTTTTTAAATTGTACCTGTACTAGCCTAAGTGAATAAAAAAATCTACTTTTTTTTTTATTTTATTTATTAAAATTTGCATTTATTTGTTGGGACCAAAAATTTCTGTAAAAATTAAAAAAAAATTTGAGAGTGACAGATAGAACATCTGCCCCCTCCGCTATCTAATCATCCCATCGCTCTACAATTTGGGTATAAAAAACCCTGGTAGTTTTTAATTCCCAAATTTCACTAGAATATTTTAAATTATCAAAAAATTTAAAAAAGCATGATGATATTTAAAAATTTTAAAACCCAATTTTTTTTAATCACGAATTTCATATGGTCTGTTTAAGTGCGTCTGTTTAAACATTAAGACGATGAGCCGAAGCCCCTTTGAATGATTTGGGTCAGGGAAATAAACCCAGATTTTTTACTAAATTTCTCCCGATATTTGTTTTAAACCCCCCCTTCATACGACTTTAGTGCATTCAAAAAAAACGAGATCATACCCGTAGCTAAAATAGAGCGTCCCCATCAAAAAGTGGGGAAAAAAGAGCACAGGGTTTAAATTTAAATTGTTAAAACTTTTGCCATAGGGTTTCTCACTTTTGTAAACCCTAATGGTCTCAATAAGGGTTTTGGGCCTTACCCCTATTAAACGGAAAATTTGAAAACTACAAAATAAAACCCAAAAACCTATAGCTGGCGTAATTTGAAATGGATCGGGGAATTGAAAAAAAATTTTAAAAGTGGAAAATTAAAAATTAAATCGTTTTCCCTTTTGAAAAAATAATAAAAATTTAACAAACATTTTTATTTAAAAGGGGAAGACAGACCCAAAGTTAAAAACAAAGTGAATTATTCGCGTAATTTCACATTACGATACGCCGCCCGGGCAATTCCCGGTTTATTTATTCAGAAAATGAATGACAAAACCGAAAAAAAAAGTATTTAAAAGTGTTACATAGCCTAGGCCCTTCGCGAACGCTTTTTTTTAAATCCCCGTTGATGGATGATTTTTTTTTTTAAATTTTTATTTGCGTGGGGGTCTTTTTTAAATTTTGCAAGTGCTTTTTTCACGCATTGTAGGTGATTGTTTTTAAGTTTTAAATTTTTACTTGTTTATTTTTTATTATTTCACCTCAAAAAAAATGATATTAAAAACCCTTTTTTTTCTATGGATTTGCCTAACTTTTCAACTTTTTCTATCTGAAAAAATGAAAAAGGGTTTTACCCCAACCCCTTTGGGCCCGAATCGGCCCAAATATCACGAAAATATCGCATTAAAAATCGATTTAAAAATTTTGTAAAAGTTTCGATATTCCCTGGGAAAAAATTTCTTTGTGTACCCCAAAAAAGTAGAAGGACTAAGTTTAGAGATTAAAGAAAGGTTTCCCCCCCAAAATTTTTACAAAAATTGCATATGGCCCTTTTTCCCCCATAGAGCGCGAACAAAAAAGAAAACATAAAAAAAAAATTGGCCTTAATGTTTTTAGGGGGGGTGAAATTGAAATTTCGCTTTTCTCATCCAACAATCACAATAAATCGTATTATATTAGGGGCGCATAACATATACTAGTTTAGAGAACATAAAAGAGTACAATCAGGGAAAGGGAAAACATAAAATTAAAATAATGTAGATTTTTAACTAATACCAAAAGAAAAAAATTAAAAACAGTCCTACCCCTTTTGTAGGTTTTAAATTCTACCTGTCGTTTTGGAGAAAACCTTTTGGGTTCAGAAGCTTAAGTTTCCCTTTAAGCTATTAAAAATCATGTATTCTATCATCATTTGGGACAAGACTCCCCAAATTTTATTTAGAAAAACTAACCTCTAAGGGGTATATAATAGAGTTTTGGGTGGATACCCCGGACACGTGGGCATAGGGGAAATTTAAAAACGTGATCGGGCTGCCTAAGGAAGCTTCCCCGGGGTCGCGACCCTTGATTTCAATCTAGTTCCCGTTTTCCTGTCAAGAGTGGGGTACCAGCAAAAAATTTTTTGGTTTGCGACAAACATCGTGGGATGTGTTGCAAAATAACAAATTTTCAAAAGGGGATGCCAACATTGGAAAAACAAAAAATTTTTCCACCTACGTCTCGATCTCACGTAGGAAGGGGTTTGTCCCAAAATTTGTATAGGCCATACACGCCTAGCACACGGATATCCTTAAAACCCGAGAAAAGGGTTTTCCCCTATGTGACACATTTTTATGTACCTTTAAACCCTGCACAATTTCTAGCAGAATGTGGGGCCCAAAAATTTATGCATTGCGCACGCAATTTGATCTCTCCCAATCATATTTAAGAAAAATTCTATCCCTATGATAACGGCGCAAACTTTCTAAATTTCTCACCATTGTAAATCTATTTAAAAAAAATTTAAAATTTAAAATCTTACAATTTGTTTTTTTTTCTTTATTTTCCCTTTACCCTACTAACTTTTATTTTTTCTATTTTCTTTTTTCACATCCCAAATTTTTTTTGGGATTTTTTACCTTAGAAAACAAAACCCAAACATCAAACATACCTTTCATTCACTCTTCTCATTTTCCCTTTTATTTTACAGGCGGCGCAAAATTACCTAAACCCTTTAAACGCCCCCCAAATTTCCAGTCCTCCCTCGTCGCAATTTTTGGGGATAAGATTGGACGGACATGTTTTAACATTATTTAAAAAAGATATTTAAATATAAAAACCCCCAACCCATAATTTTAATATAATTATGAATCTTTAAAAATTTTTTATAATTTTTGGTTTTTTGCTTACTAAAAAAAATACATCGGGGCCTATGTTACTTTTTTTATTTATTTATATTTTAAAAGGGTTAAAAAAATGTCCTCCATAATCCCCCCTTTTTCTTATTCCCATTAAACTTTTTAAAGGAGGGGGAAAATTCCCAAAAAAATATAAAAAATTTTATTGGGAAAGTAGGGGTTTAAAGTATAAGTTTGACAATTTAAAAACCCCACCCCTATCATCATTTTTTTTTATTTTTTTTAAAAATATTTTTTTCCTTTCATATTAGCTTACTGTTCATTTTTAAAAAAAAAACTTTTGTTATATAACCTTCGAAAACAAACTAATCATCAAAAAACACCATTTACTAATTTTCATCAACCCTTTTTTAGCACAGGGGGTGCAATATGGCCTGACCGGTTTTAAGCGCCCTAGTTTCTACGGGCGTCGTACCGTCCATTTCCTTTAGTATTTTTTAACTTTGTTAAATAATAAAAAATGGTTTTTTTTGTCCTCGCTTAGAGATGATGCGTTGAGCAGGGAAAATTAAAGTCCCCCCACTGGTAAATACTCAGTTAATGAGTTCATTACTGGCCAGTATAGACACAACTCCCTTACTTAGAAAACTTGTAGAAATTGTAATTGGTCATAAACTTTGATTGCATATTGAAGGCAATGTCTCTTTAATAACTGCCATCCCTGGCAAGAAATACCTTCTCCTTTTCTATATCTTCCTTTAAAAAATATTTTCAAATAAACCTGCTCAATTCGCTACTCCAAAAAATCACAGACCTCTAAAAAACCCCCCACAGAATCAAATTTCTTACGATTTTCACGTACTGCTAAAATACCTGTAATAACTACCGAACACAAAGTTAAACACAAACGGCGTGAGTAAAAAACAGCCTTGAATTCTTCCAATTAAAATCCTTTGGGTTTCCCTTTAAAAAAGCATATCATTTCGGGGGAAAAGACACGTGTACCCAAAAGTCATTTTTAAACTCTTTTCTTCAAAGTTCACTGGGGTGGGAATCACTGATTCCCAACAAAACTAAGTAAAAATTACTTATTTCCCTTTATTTCTGGTTTTCCACATTGGCGCATTTTTTAAAATCCCCCTCCCCCCCCCATACCTTCCAAAAACCAACCCGGGCCCTTTTTGTACTTGGAAAAAAGAAACCATTTTTGCAAAAATAAAAAAAAATTTGTATTTATTTTGTACCCCATTTAATAAATGAAATGATTTTTTAATGGGGAAAATTAAAATTTTTTAAAACCGACCAAAGGGCCAAAACCCCGTAGGCGCCCACACCATCGACGTGCAAACATGACCAACTAAAATCGGGATATTAGTTTGGGAAAATCCGAAACAAAACAAGCTGGACAAAGATTCCACCCCCGGACTGCACCAGAATCAAAAGGCTGATTTTGGAAAAAAACCCTTAGAAATTTTATAAAGTGTCTCGTTGCCTTTGGATGGCTTTCCCAAAATTCAAAGGAAAATGAGGGCTCTAGTCCAAATCTGAAGTTAAAAATCTTTTGGGCAAGAGGATTTTCCCCAAATTTTGGTGCTCTGGAAGCAGAGACGTTACCTTAAGAACAAAAGAAAAACCCCCCATGAGTAAAAAAACTAGTATAAAAAAATGTCTTTAAAGGGCATAGTTTAGAATAAAAATGGGGTTTGGGTTTCATCAGGAGTTAATTTTTTATTTTAAAAAACAAATGAACTTTTCGAATAAATTATCACATCTTCTAGATAACTCAGTGGCCCCCCCCACTTTTATCTTTTCCCCAAACCCTATGAAGAAAATCGGCAAACTTTTTAAATTTTTAATTTAAAAATTTAAAAAAATTTTTAAAAAAATTTTTAATTTTACATCATACAAAATTTTTTTTTTTTTCCAAATTTAAAAAAAATAACTTTAGTTTTTTCTTAACTATCATTTCCACCTTTTTTTCTTTACTATAGGCCTACACTTAGAAAAAAAATATAATCCCAAACACTAAATTTAAATCCCTCTCTCAACCCTTTTAATTTTCACAGGCGTGCAAAAATGACCTCAACCCGGGCCCAAGCGCCCTAGTTTCTCACGTCGGGCGTCAAATTTAGGTGACGGGGGCCTTTTAAAACATGGGCACATTTGAATAGGGAGCCAAGGGAAAACATTAATATATTTTTCAACGGTGCTTTTCAAAAATTTAAAAAGGGCTTTGGGGGGGGGAGGGGCCCGGGTCCCATGATTATCTTCATCAGGTGGCCCTAGCCCCCCCCCCCCCCCCCCCCCCCCCCCAAAATAAAAGAGTATCCACAAAAATTTTGGATCATCCTCGTGAAGGAAAATGAACAAGGAAAAAGTTTGCCCAAAAAAAGGTCATGTTTTGGTTTTTTTTCGTGTGGGCGTGTACACGCACAGGGCGAAAATGACAGACGACAACAGACGGTTATAAATGAAGCCTTGTAAGAAGCTTTTGGGCTTTTATGTTAAAAAGTTTTTTAACTGAATTGGATAGACATAAAAAAAAGAAAGAAAGAAAAAAAAGGAAGAAAAAAAGAAATTTAAATAAAAAAAAACAAAAATAATCATTTTCAGAACACAACAAAATGTTCCCTACAAAAATAAAAAGTAATGGTGGGAATAAAATTTAAAAAATAAATAAAATTTTTTTTAGAGTCTTTCCCCTCAGTTTTTAAAAACTTTTTTAATTTTAATCAAAACCCCCCAATCGGGGGTTATGACAAAACCCCCCAAAAAACCCTCGTATTTTTAAGGGAAAATTTTTCTGGATGGCCACCCAAACCCCTCGCGGGTAAGCCGAAACCCAACCCAACCCAATTTGAACAAATTGGGAAAAATTTTTTAATTCCGTTGGTTTTGGACCGGTCCAAATCCCCTTTCCCAAAACCAACCAAGAATAAACAAGGCCAAAAAGGGAAAAAAAAACTTCCTTGGGGAAATTTTTTGTTGGTTCCCTTTATTAGGCGGGGGGCCTTCCAAAGCAAAACCCCCCCTTTAAAAACAACCCCACCTTTAAAAAACAGTAAGTTTTTGGGAACCTTAAGAAAAAATAAAGTTTTAAAAAAATAATTGGGGAAAACCTTTTTTGGAAAAGGTTCCGGGGGAGGTTAACCCCCGTGTTCAATGCAATTTCATTCCTCGAAATTTTGATTAAAATAATAAAGATAATAATAATAATAAAAAAATAATAATAAATAATAATAATAATAATAATAATAATAATAATAATAATAATAATAATAATAATAATAATAATAATTGTAATTGTAATTATAATAATAATAAAAATAATAATCAAACACACCATTAACTCATCTAGTCAATTGTCATAAACACAGGCGGCGCAATATGACCTAACCGGTTAAAGCGCCCTAGTTTCTCACGTCGTCGTCGTCCTTAACGAATGAAGGAAACCTCAGAAAAACTTTCAGACAGTGTTGCTGGTAACGAGATTCAAACCCATGACCTCCCGAATAAGAGTTACAAGTATCGCATATTTACTTTAATTCACAGGCGGCGCAATATGACCTAACCGGTTGAAGCGCCCTATTTTCTCACGTCGTCATCGTAGCATGAGCCATCACTGTTCATTAGTTTTAGCGATCAAGTGGACGTTCATATAGTGAACAAGAAAATAATGGAGTAGCTTTCACGCCCTCAAAATGCACGAAACCTTGTTTACCTATATTTAAAGGTAGCCGAATATTTTAAACTTTTAAGTGATCTTTAACTAATTTAAAGTTCATTTACCAGTCAATTTTTAAAAATTATACTGTATTAATAGTGTATACCCACTCAGCTATACTAAGCTCAAAACAGAGCAAAAAAAACTGTAAAACAAAGCATAAAAATTCAACTTATTTCTCCATGGCCCTCCAAATAAAACAGAGCAGGGCTTTTTCTAATCGTACAAGGCGATTCAAGAGAAAAAGTCCACCTTGCAAACATCAGCTGGAAAGACGTCAGTATTTTACTCCCCAAAACCAGAGGCGAGCTCTGGCAATTGTCGTCCGGGACACCTCCCTCTCCCCAGCGTGGGCCCCCCTCCACCCCATATCCTCTAGGCTAGAGTGGTGCATTATGACCTAAAGGTTGACGCGTCCTTAATCTAAATAAACCAATAATTTTTATGGGAAACCTGTTATATGGTGCTATGTTGCCCCTCTTCAAGTGTCTGTATATTAAAATTAGAACAATTATTGTGAAGGGATGTCCGAGGGCTGTGTAAGAGGACTGAGGAAAACTTTGTGTCTCGACGCGATTTGAATCCGAGACCTCCCGAATCAGATTCGAGCGCGAGCCAACATTGTCCGTTTCACAATTTAAAGTTAATATATTTGTTATAAATAACCGCCCTTCCTCCCCTTACCCGTGGCTGGTTCTGATCAGCATGGGCCCCTCCCCCCCCAATATCCCCTAGGCTATAGTGATGCATTATGAGTTTGACCTAACGGTTGACGCGTCCTTAATCCAAATAAACCCCCCAAAAATTAGATGAATGCATATTAGGTGTGAATCCGCTCGTCTATGAAGCTTAAATAAAAATGCAACCTATTTCTCCGTGGCTTTGCAGCAACTGACGCTAAATCTCCACATATGGCTTCGCACGGTGAACAAGGTAATTACTTTCATCTTCATCTCGTAGGATGGAAAGTGAGATGATTTCAAGGTGCAACGAAGATGCGCGCGCATCCTAATAGTCTGTGGGACAACGAGGAACTATTTGAGCGTGAAGTTGCTGCTTTTCAATATAGATGGCAACACATGTATCGATTAGATTTGATCTTCAATTTAGAGATTGATTTGGCTCATTAATAGCACGCGGACTCTGATGCCAGAGGTTGCGGACTCGATTCCCATCGTCTGCATTTAAAAAAAATACGATTTTTCATTATTCAGCCAAATATTAATTTTGGGATTGTGTTTCATTGATTCATATTCTTTTTTCAAATTGCAAAACCATGGTGAGTAATAAAACCATTTTCGAATATAAAATGGTCTCCGAAGCTTTCAAAAGACTAAGAGAACACCAAGATTAAATATTTACTCATGTAAAATAAATCGAAACACATTATTTTAATTATTTTTACTACTGATTTTTACCGAATTTCCGTGAAAGGATAATAGAAAAATAGATTTCGAGAGCCAATAGGGTGCCCAAAAGTAGTTTTAGTTTGTATACGTTTTATCGTATAAACACAGATAATATATTACACTGACGTGGTATATTTAATGTTTTCACATTTTTTTATGTTAGCAACATTTTTTTGAAGTTTTTGTTTCTGTTGATTAGTAAGTACGTTACCAACTATATTTCAATTTATTCAAAGTATCCTAGACTAAACATTAACTGTTTAAAGTGTACCACCGTGCGATTGTCATTTATATAGAATAATCACGTATGCTCTCATTTAAAAGTTTGGTTCAATCATTAACCCCGTAGTAAAGAGTTACAAACACATCAAGTGATGTTTTTTTTTTAAAATATTCAATTAGTTTACGAATTTAAATGTGGTGTGTGATAAGTAACATGTTTTAAGAGATAATAGACGACGAACAGAAAGTATTTATAATCCAGTATTATCATTTCTAACAAAAATGTCAAAATTGAGTTTTCTGAATTGGGGGATGTATAAAAAAAGTTAATTATGTTTTTTTTGTCTGTATGAATTCAAATTTAAATGTTAGATGTGAAGGGTATTTATTGTGGTACTTTCTTTCTGTCTTTTTTTGCGTGTTGGATTTATTTTGGTGTTGAACGGCTAGTTGTGTGATGTGAATGATGCTATCAAACTTTTTTGAACCTATACATATATATCCCCATATATTTGAGGGTAAGATTTGCACGGAAATTTCACGTACACAAAAATGTAATTTAAACTTTAATCTAAAAAGTGTTCATTTAACCTTTTGTTCATACTGTCATTTAGATGACAAAACAAACAAAGATTTTTACTGGAAGAAGTGGGATTAAGGAATTCACAATATAATAATAGGAATGTGTTTTATAATTATGAATTTTTATTGATCATATTATTATATTTACAGTTTTGATAAATTATTATTTAACTGTTGTATATACATATCGATCATTGAATGGGTCTATTTTACAAGTTGTACAATGCACATATCACAAATACAAAGTCGTTACACTAGATAAATGTACAAAGACCTAGCTCATCACAAACCAAACATGTTAAATAGTAAGATAAACAAAGAGATTGCTTTTCATTAAAGTTTTGAATTTTACTTAGGGCCTACACGTTTTCATTTTCTATCACGGCATTTTCATCGCTATTTATTTTATGAATTATTAGGTATTGTACAGTAAATTAACCAAAACTAAGACCAGTAATAATTTTCGACTTTTACTGTTGACAATTGAAGTCACTATAGAAAAATCCACCCAGTATTCTACTTAAATCCATTAAGGATGTTTACCAGTTGGTACTGATTCATATCCCGGTATAATATTTTGTCTTGACATTCCGTTTTTGTTTCAATAATGTATTTTTTACAGTTTATAATTTGTTCACAGTTAATACAAATTTTGCAGTCTAAGTTCTCTTTTACAATCATTAATTATGTTGGAAGATATAAATTTAAAAAATGAAATTACAAACAATTCTTGCTGCTTCTAGGTAAGAATAATAAATATTAATAATAAATAATGAATTCAATAATGTTGTGCACTTTTTTTACTAGCGGAAGGTTTGACTACATTTGTTTCTATTATTATTGTGAATCAAAATGTCTCAAATTTGAAGAACTATATTGAAAAAGACTTCTGAGAATTCAAGCAATTTCGATAAAAAATAAATGTTGTGTACAAAAACTATAGCTATAAGTCATCCGATAATGCAACATTGTAAAGTATGATTATGATAATATGTCGTGGGCTTAACGACCCGTAGAATGATTTCTTGATGATCTGATATCTTCAATGGCAGTTATGATGTTGGAGGGTTGACGTGTTCACTTAACGAGGGGGCAGGTAGGCGTTGTTGGGCTTACCAGAGGGGTAGCCGTTACCGTTACCATTACCGTTACCTCCTCCGGACCTGGCAGCTGCGGCCTCCTGAAATAAACACAGAACAATTACAATCTTTCCTCAAAATACAAGAAAAATCTTAAAATTCTATTTTTAATCAAATCGTTTGCACTCTAGAAGAATATAAAAACGAGACAAGATGGCTAACTAAATACAAGTAAATCCGTCACATAAATAAGAAATATTTTTAAATTAGCTTAATACTAATTAAAACAAGATTATATTGTTTAAAGTGTGTAGGAGATTTCTAGACGGAGAGGAAAATGATTTTCAAAAAGTTGAATACACGTCTTTCAATAGCGCGCGACACACAAGAATAGAAATCTTCACGTCTTTATTCGCCGACTAGAAATCTACATCTAGCTAGACATTTTTTAAGACATTCAATACAGCGTGAATTTTTAATAAATTGGTTTGAGTGTGTATACACTAAACTGTTCTAACTAACAAGTAGGCACTCTTCTATTAATATTAAACTGGAATACTGTTATTTGAATAGTATTGATGTGGTATAACGTACAAAAATAAAACATAGCAATTCTATTCTACACTACACAAGGGGCATAATAAATGCTCAATTCAATAGCTCAGATGTTATATAGTATCTTTAGATCAATATTATGATATTTATATAACATATATATATATAATATATATAATATTATAATAATATTTTGGAAACATTTAAGATTAATGTCAAAGTTTAAAGCAATATTTTTTCTTTCAGAATGAATTATAAATGTTTTATTTTGATTGTGGTCCTCACCTCTGCAGCGTTGAGCTCCAGCGACCTGAGAATGGCCTCCGGGATGGGGGGAGGGGTGGGGAGGTGGGCACCCTGCGCGCGGAAGCCGTTCTCGTCAGCGGTGTAGGTGACGGTGATCAGTTGACCGTCAGGGGCTGTGTAGGAGTAGGAACCGGTGACGACACTGCCGCTAGAAGACTCTTGTTGGTTGATGCCGTTCTCGGTCTCGTAGCTGGAGGGAAAAGAAATTGAGTTTAAATGGTGTGCAAAATTTTTTTGGGGAGAAAAACACAGCTAATATATATATATATATTCAATTATTTACGTCTAAAAAGTATCATGATTAACGATAATTTTGTCCAATTTTTTTTAAAAAAAGTTGAGAGAATATAAGACATGCTCCTGATCACTCGGCCGTCTGACAACCACAGAGTTTAACCATTTTGGGTAGCTGTCAAAGAAGACGAAAAATAGGGTTCTGCAGCAACACATTTTAAGAAAATATTTTAATAATTTAAACAATATAAATTGATTTTTAGGTTTTTGTTTTTCTTAAAAAGTCTTAAATTGACCACATTCGTGGATTTATCCTGGCTGATAAACATAATATTGAAAATCTACAACTGTATGGCTGTCCAATGACCATGAATGCTTTATTGACAACAATGTAGTTTCATATACGCGTTTTACTGGCCAAATGAATAGCTATGTGCCAACTGTCAAATGTGTCCTATTTTCTCATTATGTTTAATGTTTATATTTTAATCGTTTTTGTGAAGAAAAAAAAATTGTACGGAAGTTTCATACTTGAATCTCATCAAATATGAATATTTTTCCTACTTCCCTTAGGGATATCGGAAAGTTTATTTTGTCGATTAAAAAAAACGTAAGCACAAGAGTATATTGTACTAGATGGTTGTCGTATTTGTTGTGTTTCACTCACCTGTACCGGTAGTTGCCGTCTCCGTTGTTCTCGTTGCTGTACTTGAGGATGGCGGCAGGGTTGCCCTGTGACCTTGAAGCAGGGTATGGGCCCTGACCGGCCGAGCCACCGGAGCGGGGTGGGAGGTAGCTGTTGTCCAGACGACCGGCGACCGCAGCACCTACTAGCGCCAGAACCAGGAACTAGAAGGGGAGAAAGAAATCGATATAAAACGATAAATAAACATATACCGTATTGACTCGAATATAAGACGACCTTACCATTATTTTACTTTCAACAAAGAAAAACGGTAGTCTTAGATTCAGGTTAGCATGACGTAGGGCCTGTTACAAATAATTCTAAAAAGTAAATAACAAGTAAGGTTTAAAGAACATGGTGTGTCAAAATTGGTTATCCTATGAGTAGAGCTTTTTAGTAATTACAACCCCGTCTGGGTCCGGGGTAGAATTGGCCCAGAGCATGGCTCTGATAATCGTAAAAGGCGATTCAAGAGAAAAAGTCCACCTCGCAAACATCAGCTAGTAAGAGGGGAGTATATTACTCCCCGAAACTAGAGGCGAGCTCTGGCAATCGTCGTTGGGACACCTCCTACTTCCTGTGACGACCTTCTCGACGACGATGACAATGACACAACGAACGATGACAGAGACGATGACGACCGCGACGTGAGAAACCCACCTTCCTCCCCTTACCCGTGGCTGGTTCTTACCAACATGGGGCGCCTCCCCCATATTCCCTAGGCTAGAGTGGTGCATTATCACCTAACGGTTGACGAGTCCTGAATCCAAATAAATCAAACATATACCATATTGACCCGAATATAAGACGACCTTACCATTATTTTACTTTCAACAATGAAAAACGGTAATCTTTGATTCAGGTTAACACGACGAATTACAAATAATTCTACAAAGTAAATTACAACTAAGGTTTAAAGAACATGGTGTGTCAAAATTGGCTCTTCCTATGAGGAGAGCATTTTAGTAATCACACAATGGACAATAATCTGAGTGAGCAAGAAACATTGACATAAGTTGGTGAAATATTTTAAGATATTGTCATCGTTGCTGCAACCAACAATTAATCACAAAAAAAACACAGGCGACGCAATATGACCTAACCGGTTGAAGCGCCATAGTTTCTCATAACGTCAGGTTGTTTAAGTATTAAGCAAACATTTCACTCGAGATTCATATTATGTTAACTTAGGAGCTTACTTCAGTACGATTTGTCGGTCTGACCTAACGGTTGACGCGTCCTTAATCAAAATAAACCAAAAAATCTTACTTCGAGTTAATTAATTTTTTATAAAAATTTTTTATTTAAATTAAAAATTTCATCCATTTTCGTTGATGAACGGTTTAGTATAGTTATTTAAAATAGCAACCATTAATGAACTTAACTACAAACCGACAGTGTTGACTCTAGCTAAAAGTGCGAGACTGATTCGGGAGGTCCCGGATTCAAATCATGTCGAGGTCGGCAATCCCGACTGAATTTTTAAAAGGTTTTCCTAAGTCGTTTATGCGAGTGCAAGGGATTGAGTCCTCTTAAACAGCCCTCCAATATCCCTTCACAAATTGTCCTCTCACCAATAGTTAAAGAGGGACATGCATTGCACCCTGGTCAGATTTCCCAGAGAAAAAAATGTAAGTACAAATCAAAAACTGTCCCAAAAATGTATTACTGAAAAACTACTGGATATGAGTAATTAATGGAGATTTTGCAAATATTTCAGTCATGATGGATGGATGATGATGATGATGGGATGATGATGGATGGGGCAGAAAGAAGGGCTCCAAATATCCATCTTGCACAGGACCACCTAATTTTTGGTTACGCCCCAATATACAGTAGATGTTTAGCTGAACGTATAAACTAGAAAATTTAACTAGACAACAGGAGACATGCTTCTGAATTAAACAACGTCAATTGGATATCTTATTTTTTCATTACCGTTGCTGATGTTAAATAAAAGTAAATAGTTGTAGAGATGATAATTCATGTTTATTTATTTATTAATTTTACGTATATCCTATTCCACTAAAAAAAAATGATTTTCAAAGGACAATAATAATTGATTAATTCTTTTTCTACACTGATTAATTAGTTCAGAAAACTAAAATAAACGGTTGTAATTATTTTCAGTTTCTTTTTTCATTATGCACATTAACCTTGGTCATAAGTTGTTGTGTAATTTGATTGGTTAGAGTTAAGGGTGCCGTTTGCACTAAAAACGTATATTTTTAATAACACATCGCCGTTATTTATAAAGAAATTTGTTGAACAGGTTAAATGTAAGCTGTCTTGCTATCGATTTGCTCACGGGTCGTTCGATTTCCGGTCAAACGCTTCATTTTTTAATACTCAATAACGTGTTATTAAACGAATGCAAGAGATTAAATTTAAAGATATCTTTCTTAGCATTTAAAAACTTCATCATTATAATAATCATATTCATATATATCAATATAATCAATCATCATGCATATCAATATCAGTATCCATATCAATTATCAATTATGCTTTATATCCAATTATTCTTTCTTCAAACACTGTGTATATCATTATAATTATTATCACTTTTATTATTAATTATTAATTATAGACTATTCACTTTCTCTGCAAAGAGTTATACTTGTACACTGTACTAGCCTAAGTGAATAAAAATATCTATCTTTTATTTTATTTTATTTATTAATATTTGCATTTATTTGTGTACAACAATTGACATGTAATATTAAAAATAAATTCGAGAGTGACAGATAGAACATCTGCCCCATCCTCTATCTAATCTATCTATCGCTCTACAGATGTAGCTATAAACGTGGTATGTTTATTAATTCAATATGCACTAGAATATTTAACTTGATCAATAAAAATAAAAATGCATGATGATATTTGAAATTAAAAACAATTTTATTAACTCACGAATTTCATGATGGTCTGTGAAGTGCGTCTGCTAATCCTTAAGACGATGATGCTCGAAGACCGTTCGAATGATTTGATCAGGAACTACACCCAGTATTTATACTAAATACTCTGATATAGTTAACCCCCTCTCTTACGTACGACTCAGTGCATTCAATGAAAACGAGATCATACAGTAGCTAAAATAGAGCGTCGCATCTGAAGTGGGGAGAAAGATGCTACAGTTAATTAAGTATGTTAAGCTTCTGCCATAGGTTGCTCACTCTGTAACGCGTAATGGTCTCAATAAGTTATGGCCTTACACTATATAAACTGACCTTATGAAATCTACAAGTAACCGAATGACCTATAGCTGGCGTAATTTGAAATGGATCGGGTAATTGAGAAAGTAATTAAATGTGGAAATGAATATTAAATCGTTTTCTTGTGAAAAGTAGATAAAATTCAACAGTATTTTTATTTAAGAGGAATGACAGACGCCAATGTTAACACAACGTGAATTATTCGCGTAATATTTCACATTACGATACGCCAGACTGGTCAATTCCCGGTTTATTTATTCAGAGATGAATGACAAAACCGAATAAAAGTATTACACGAGTGTTACATAGCCTAGGCCGCTTCGCGAACGCTTTTTTTAGTCGCGTTGATGGATGAGTTTTTTTTGTAAGTTTTTAGTTTGCGTGGGATCTCTTTACTTTTGCAAGTGCTTTTTGCACGCATTGTAGGTGATTGTTTTCAAGTTTCTATTGTTACTTGTTAATTGTTATTATACACCTCAAAAAACTGATATTAAAACCTTTATTTCTATGGATTCTGCCTAACTTTTTCAACTTTTTCTATCTGAAATATGAACGTTGTAGCCCCACCCGTTTGGTCAGAATCGGCCCAAATATCACGAAAATATCGCATTAAAAATCGATTAAAAATTCGTAAAAGTACGATATTCATGAGAAATATTTCTTTGATGGTACCCAAAAACGTGGAAGGTCTAAGTTCAGAGATTTAGAAGGCCCGACCAATTTTCATCAAGATCGCATATGCCTTTTGCCCGATAGAGCGCGAACAAACAGACAGAAAAAAAAACATTATAGCTAAATTTTTTGAGGGGTCAGTGAAATTGAAATCTTCGCTTTGCTCATCCAACAATCACATTAAATCGTATTATATTATGGGTCGCATAACATACTAGTTTAGAGAACATATAGAGTACAATCAGGAATGGAATACATAACTAATAAAGTAATGTAGATTATAACTGTATACACATGAAAAAAGTATAAGTATAGTCCTACACATTTTTGCCAGGTTCACATTCTACGCTGTCGTTGTGGAGAATACCTTTTGTGTTCAGATAGCTTAAGTTCACTTCAAGCTATAAAACTCATGTATTCTAGTCATCATTTGGTACAAGACATCCAATTCTATTTAGAAAAACTAACCTCTAAGGGATATATAATAGAGTTTTGCTGGATACCTGGACACGTGGGCATAGAGGGAAATGAACACGCTGATCGGGCTGCTAAGGAAGCTTCCCAGCGTCGCGACGTTGATTTCAATCTAGTTCCCGTTCCAGATGTCAAGAGTGGATACCAGCAAAGATTGTTGGATTTGCGACAAGCATCGTGGGATGTGTTGCAAAATAACAAATTGCATAGTGTGATGCCAACATTGACTAACAAAATTCGTCCACCTACGTCTCGACTCTCACGTAGAGAAGAGGTGGTATTGTCTAGAATTCGTATAGGCCATACACGCCTAGCACACGGATATCTCTTAACCAGAGAAAAGGTTATTCCCATATGTGACACATGTGATGTACCTTTAACCGTGCATCATATGCTAGCAGAATGTGCCAAATATGATGCATTGCGCACGCAATTTGATCTCTCCCAATCATATGAAGAACTTCTATCATATGATAACGGCGACAAACTTTCTAAATTTCTCATCCATTGTAATCTATTTAACAAAATTTAATTCACATCTTACACATTTGTTTTTTTCTTTATTTTCATTTACATACATAACTTTTATTTTGCTATTACTTTCTTCATCATCAATTTATTTTGTTATTTATACACTTAGAAAACAATCTAATCATCAAACATACCTGCATTCACTCTTCTCATTTCCTTTCATTCACAGGCGGCGCAATATGACCTAACCGGTTGAAGCGCCCTAGTTTCTCACGTCGTCGTCGTCGCAATTGGGTATAAGATTGGACGGACATGTTTTAACATTATTTAAAACATGATATTTATATATAAAACCCCGAAACCATAATTTTTAATATAAGTTATGAATCTAAAATTTGTTATAATCTTGTGTTATTGCTTACTAACAGAAACTACATCGGACCTATGTTACTTTTATTATTTATTTATATTGAAAAGTTAAAACAGTCATCATATAATCATTCTTATCTTATTCCTTTTAATGCTTTAATGGAGGGGAAATTACAAAATAATACAAAATTTGATTGGAAATGTAGGATTTAAAGTATAAGTTTGACAATCAATAACGCACACTATCATCATTAGTTGTTATTTTATTAAAAATATATTTTTTCCTTTCATATTAGCTTACTGTTCATTTTAAAGAAAAACTTTTGTTATATATACACTTCGAAAACAATCTAATCATCAAACACACCATTAACTCATCTCATCAACTTTCATTAGCACAGGCGGCGCAATATGACCTAACCGGTTGAAGCGCCCTAGTTTCTCACGTCGTCGTACCATCCATTTCATTTAGCGTTCTTAACTTTGTTATAATAATAAAAAGTGTGTTTGTGTGTCCTCGCTTAGAGATGATGCGTTGATGCAGGAAAGTCTAAAGTCCACTACTGTGTAATACTCAGTTAATAAGTTCATTACTGGCGAGTATAGACACTTAACTCATTACTAAGAAATCTTGTAGAAATTGAAATTGAGTCTATAAACTCGATTGCATTTTGAAGCCAATGTCTCTTTAATAACTGCACATACATGGCAAAAAGTACCTTACTCTCTCTATATCTCTCCTTTAAACATAGTTGCATAATAATCATGCTCAATTCGCTACTCCAAATATCACAGCACCTCTCAGAACCCTCACAGAATCAATTACTACGATATTTCACGTACTGCTAAAATACCTGTAATAACTACCGAACATCAAAGTAAGCACATCGGCGCTGATGTAAGAACAGCCTTGACTTCATTCCAGTAGATCTGGTTCCATAAAACGCATATCATTTCGCGAACGACGCGTGAACCAACGTCATTTTCTCATCTCTTCTCTTCAACGTTCACTGGGACTGGTAATCACTGATTCACCAACAACACTAAGTAAAAATTATTTATTCCTTGATTTACTGTTTATTCACATTGGCAGCATTTTTAACATCCGCCCTTTCCACCCCCCCTCTTCACCACCTTCCAAAGCCAACAGGTCCGTTGTGTACTTTGGAAAATTAAACGACATTTTTGCAAAATAAATAAATAAATTTGTATTTAATTTGTATTTATTTTGTACCCATTCACTGAATGAACTGATTTTCAATGTGGGACATTAAATTTAAAGCCGACCTTAAGCCAACCCTGTAGGCGCCGACACCATCGACGAGCAAACAATGACCAACTAGAGATGGGCATATTTAATAGGAAACTCCGATCAATCAAGCTGGACACGATTCCACCCGCTAACTGCGCCAGAATCATCAAGGCTGATTCGGAACAACCTTAGAATGTACAATGTGCCTCATTGCTAGGATGGCTCCAAAGTCCAAAGAACTGCTGGCTCAAGTCCAAATCTGAAGTAAAATATCTTTTGTCTATAGAGGATTTCCAATCGTGGACCGTCTGCTCTGGAAGCAGAGACCTTAAGAAAAACGAACCCCACATGAGTAAAAAACTAGTATAAAACATGTTTTAAGGCCATAGTTGTGAATAAAAGTGATTGATTTCATTAGGAGTTAATATTTGATTTAAAAAAAACAAGATGGACTTTTCGAATAAATTAACACTACCTTTTAGATCATTCAGCTGGCCACCCACTTTGATCTTTCCTAATCATATGAAGAAAAACTTCTAAATTTCTTATTCAAAGTAATTAATTTAACAAAAATTTAATTCACATCATACACATTTCTTTTGTTTATTTCCATTCAAATAAATAACTTTTGTTTTGCTATAACTATCATTACCATCATTTTATTTTCTTACATATAGGCCTACACTTGGAAAACAATATAATCACCAAACACTCCTTTAACTCATCTCATCAACTTTCAATATCACAGGCGATGCAATATGACCTAACCGGTTGAAGCGCCCTAGTTTCTCACGTCGTCGTCAAATTCAGGTGTCGTCGGCGCCTTATAAACATGGGCACATTTGGAATAGGGAGCCAAGCGAATCATTAATATATTTACAACGGTGCTTACAAAATTAAATCGTCTTTGGTAAAGGTGCCGGGTCCCATGATATATCTTCCCCCGGTTGCGCAAGCCCCCCCCCCCCCCGCCCCCCAAGAACGTAGTATCCACAAACATTTTGTATCATCCTCGATGAAGAACTATGTTAACAAGGAAACGTTTCTCAATCAGAGGTCATGTTCGGTTTTTATCGTGTGACGTGACACACGCACAGACGGACTGACAGACGACAACAGACGGTTATAAATGTATGCCTATGTAGAAGCTTCGTCTTTTATGTTAATCAGTTTTTTAACTGAATTGGATAGACATAAACAAAGAAAGAAAGAAAGAAAGAAATTCAACTAAAAATAACAACAATGTTATCAGTACAGAACACAACACATGTTCATACAAGCATAACAGTAATGGTGGTAATAAAATAAATAATAAATACATTTTATTTAGAGTCTACCCACTCAGTTATGTAACTGATTTTCAGTGGGGGACTTTAAATCAAAGCGACCAAGACAACCCTGCAGGCCCCGACGCAATCGACGGGTGAGCGATAACCAACCAACGATCGATATTTTTAATAGGAAATATATCAATCAGTGGTATGGACAGTGCGAACACTCGCGGATCAACGCCAGAATCAACAAGGCCGATTCAGAACAACTCTGAAATTTATTATGTGCTTCGTTGCTAGGACGGCTCCAAAGTCACCGTTTACAAACTCCTAAAACAAGAACTGATGGACTTAAGTACAAATCAGAAGTTAAAAAACTTCACATATGGGAATAACCTTTTCTCTGGTTAAGAGATATCCGTGAGTTAGGCGTGTGTGCCCTATACGAAGTCTAGACAATACCACCTCTTCTCTACGTGAGAGGAATGCACACATTCCTCATTTATTGAAAACACTAGTACTTCAGTTGTTGGTTAAATTCCATGTGGAAGAAGGAAGGAATATTATGTTCTATAAAAAAAAAAATGAACACCCCTTTGGTGGAGGTGCCGGGTCAAGCTCTAGCCGAAGTGATGTAAAAGACTGCCATTGCCCAGGAATTAAAGAAAATGACATCAACATCCGTAGTACAAAGCTCACTTATGGCATTTGTCATTCTTAAAACGTACAGAGAGTCTGAGTGCATGGGTAGACTCTAAATACAATGTATGTATTTATTTATTTATTTATTTATTTATTTATTTATTGCTTTGTCCTCTATAGTGCCAAAAGGGCATTAGTCACACTGTTGCATAAAAATGTAAATAAAACCTGATCCAATAGAGATATCTCTTTGATGACGACCGCGACGTGAGAAACCCCCCTTCCTCCCCTTACCCGTGGCTGGTTCTGACCAGCATGGGCCCCTCCTCTCTCCCCCCCCCCCTCCTCCCCTTTGGCTAGAGTGGTAGTCCGGATGTTAAGAGACTTGACCTTGCATTTTTTGATACAAGCAAGGCACTTGGCACACGTGTTCTAGGGACCATACCCTACTAATTTTCACTTGGAGCCATCGTGATATCCCGTGCAGGCACCCGTTATAGCATGTTGCCTACCCCTGCTGGTTTGAAGGGTTGATTAGCAAAACAATTCGGTTTTTGGTGATAGAAACTTTAAATTTTTACCAAACAGGGGTAACATTAGGCTTAACATACTGGCTACGGGGAACTGCGGATTTCTTCATAGTTAAGGGATGATTGGGGTTATAATTTTGGGGGTTGAACATTTTGAATTAAATTTTTATTGATGACACCCTTGGTTTAATGTTGGATTTCTACGTTTAAGTACTTCCCAAAATCTTCAAACAAAATGATGGTGCTAAAAATATGACTAACGACCCCTAATGTGGTCATAATGACCTGTTGACATAATGACCTGAGGAATGACCTGTTCGAAAAAAGTTAAACATAGTCATGTGACCACTCTATTTAAAGCTTAGACGAAGTAGATTCATATGAAATAAATTTTTACATGCCATGTTTACCTGTGACCTTTATCGTCCTTTATTTGACCTTGATAACTGTTTCAGCATGACTGCACAATGTATACTTATAGCATATCCAAATGTATGTGATATATTAACACGTTTATTTATAAAATGCACTCAACGTGTAAGTATATATTAATATGATATTAGGCTGCATTGCGAACGCTTTTTACTGTCGCGTTGATGGATGAGCAGTTTTATACCATTAAACCCTCTTTTACTATACTTTTACTTCGTTGTTTTTCAACGTGTTTACATAGAATATATCATTTTAAAAGGAGTACCAAGTTCCTGGTAGATCCTTATGGTAATAAACCATAAAAAATAATAGTAATTGCGTTGTTTATGTTGTCCTATCCCAATGGTGAATTGTAGCCAATCAGTGGCTAACTGATCGCTAGTTGCTCATCTATGAAGTATAAATTAACACGGAATTTGTTCAGGCCCGCTTTTATTGGGGTGAAATGAACATTCTTTCTTATGATTGGACCAAAATGTGACTAGCTAGAAGTGTACTGCAGTATGACGTTAATATAAACAATAACATAAATAATACAAATCAACAAATAACAGTTGTTTAAATCGCACCCTTTTTGGGACCATTTTCCGAGAGAGCGCACTTTCTCGCTCTCTGGTGGCGCGGCAGTGAATAGTACATTTGCTAAATATTGTATGGACCACATAAAATAAACAAATTTCTGCTCTTAAGCACAGCCAGTCGACCTCTTGTTCATAAATCTAAGGCCAAAATGACGATTGGCGAAGAGCGATTCTCTTCAGTATGCTATACATAGCTACATGCTGGCATCGATCTGGTGATCTGGCTGCGTTCTTTTTGTTCATGAAAATGTACCAAGCTCATCGTCCTTGTCGGTATTGGGGGCGTTGAGATCTTGTGCCAAATTGGATTTAGTGAACTGCCTTTTGAATACCAGTCAAAAAAGTTCTGTAGTAAATGCACCCCCTCCCATGTAGATGCAAAAATACGTGATGAGTGGAGCTCCCCCCCCCCCCCTAAACCCGGGCCACTCAATTACATTCCAAGATTATGTAGACAGTGTCTTTCCTCCCTTCCTCAAGAACAAACTAGCGTATGTGATACGCATAGACATCATCTGGGATAAGTACTACCCAATAAGTCTTTAAATATGACACGGGACAAACATTTAGGAGACGCGTAACTCCAACTACAAAAATTCCCAAAGGATGGCCAAATTTTCTACGTGATTCAGGCAATAAAGAAGTTGTTTAGGCTGTTAGCCTCCAGCATATATCAATATTGCTACTGATGTGCTAGTCCTTGCAATCAGCTGTGTTCCGTAAATGACTGGCATTGAAGTGCTATAGGAGCATCTGGGGACTGGAAAGAACCATCAGTATGTCGCCATACACCATGTTGCAGCTTATCTAGGTAAATAAATAACCGTATTGACTATGTTCTAAAATAGAATACCGGCAACCGATTTGAATTATATACAGGTTATTTTATTAAATCTTTAGCACTTCCTATGTTCCACGCGTTTTCGGGATGGAAAAGGTTCCTCCTTTCGTGATGGTAATGGGAGAAAGTCTGTATTCCATGCTTGGAGAGCGTTTCCTGATAGCACAGATGGTTTCATCGCAGCTATTGTTGAAAAAGTGGAGGCTGCCATTGAGACTTTAAGATGTTTGTAGTAGTTTTGAATAAAATTAGAGATCATTTTACATATCACATATCAAGAGCTACAAAAATGTACGCTTGAGATACTCTAGAACAAATGTGTGTATGTTAATTTTCATTTTTTGACCAAGCACATACTTTACCGTGAATGAATGTCGCAAAATACTTTTCACCCAGTAAAACAGACGGCTAGAAACGATTCTTCCGACAAAAGACGTCTTAGTACAGCACATTCGACCCTCAATCTATCAAGGAGTACACGTCTGGGATCAAACTCTTCTTCCTACAACAACAGCTGCCTTGGCCTTCTGAGTGGGGATGGGATATGATTGCAGATGGGTGCCAGTGTGGACCATTCTTACAATTGCTGCTGAAGCATGTAGGATGTGGAGGATGATGCAAGTGTCTCAAACTTTAATGAAAGTACACAGCTCTGCCAGTGCGTCGCACTTTTTGAGCTTAAAGGGGCTATTAACTCAAAAAAACTATTTTTTACCGCATAATCTATGGCATATTAGTACACTAAATTGACCCTTTCAAAACTTATATTTTGGAACTGGGATTTGATATCAATTTTTCAATTTCTTTTATCCAAAGAAAAGCGAAAATTGGCGTTTTGGAAAATTTCTTAAATCGGCTTTAACCTGCACCTTTTTTATTCCACATAGATACTAGAGCATCATAACAATCTAAAATGGCCCTTTGTAACATCGTGTTTTGAAACTGGGCACAAATATACTCTCAAACACGCAAAAATATGTATTCCAAAATCACACCTCTTCTTGGTTATCTGCATATTTTGACTAAACCACTTGCCCAAGTTACAAAACAAAATATAGAGGATTTACAGAAAAGGCTGTAGAGTACGTCAATAATGGCCAATATTTTTTGGATCAAAATCTTCCAAGGTCACGGGGCATTAAGATCGTCCCCATGTCATTTCTTATGGAAGATTTTTGCCGATGGGACCTAGTTCGAAAAATTCCAAGTTTGACCATTTTTTGGGGGTTAATGGTGGACCCAATAATTTTTCTGTTAATTTCTAAATTCATAACTAGCTGCCCTGAATGAAATATATTTTTTTAGTTTAGCGGTTCAAAAATATCAAAACCTTAACAAATTTGCTTCACTGCATAACTGATAATATAAAGTACTATAATCAACTATGGGTGAATTGTTACCTTCCTCTTAATGAATGTTAATCTAAAAAGTTTATTGCTATAACGATCAACCAGGAACTTGGTACTCCTTTTCAAATGATATATATTCTATGTAAACACGTTAAAAAAACACAAAGTAAAAGTATAGTATAGAGGGTTCAATGGTATAAAACTGCTCATCCATCAACGCGACAGTAAAAAGCGTTTGCAATGCAGCCTTATATCATATTGATATATACTTACATGTTGAGTGCATTTTATAAATAAACGTGTTAATATATCACATACATTTGGATGTGCTATAAGTATACATTGTGCAGTCATGCTGAAATAGTTATCAAGGTCAAATAAAGGACGATAAAGGTCACAGGTCAACATGGCATGTTAAAATTTATTTCATATGAATCTACTTCGTCTAAGCTTTAAATAGAGTGGTCACATGACTATGTTTAACTTTTTTTCGAACAGGTCATTCCTCAGGTCATTATGTCAACAGGTCATTATGACCACATTAGGGGTCGTTAGTCATATTTTTAGCACCATCATTTTGTTTGAAGATTTTGGGAAGTACTTAAACGTAGAAATCCAACATTAAACCAAGGGTGTCATCAATAAAAATTTAATTCAAAATGTTCAACCCCCAAAATTATAACCCCAATCATCCCTTAACTATGAAGAAATCCGCAGTTCCCCGTAGCCAGTATGTTAAGCCTAATGTTACCCCTGTTTGGTAAAAATTATAAGTTTCTATCACCAAAAACCGAATTGTTTTGCTAATCAACCCTTCAAACCAGCAGGGGTAGGCAACATGCTATAACGGGTGCCTGCACGGGATATCACGATGGCTCCAAGTGAAAATTAGTAGGGTATGGTCCCTAGAACACGTGTGCCAAGTGCCTTGCTTGTATCAAAAAATGCAAGGTATGCCCCATATATATCCCTTAACATCCGGACTATGGTGCATTATGACCTAACGGTTGACGCGTCCTTAATCCAAATAAACAACAACAACAAAATTGTCTGAAAATAATCGGTACTATGTGCGCTATTGTGTCAAATATCCAAATAATATATTATTACCTTTCATATTAGACACAACACGAATATTTCAGTGCCTAAATCAATACTTCCAAGAATATCCCGTAAATCTTAAATAAGTTCTCGAGTTCACGAAAAATTGTCAGGACATAACAAGGCCCGTCTGGGCCCGGGGTAGAATTTGGTCCAGAGCATGGCTCTGCTAATCGTCCAAATTTCCAGTGAAAAAGTCCATCTTGCAAACATCAACTAGTGAGGGGAGTATATAATACTCTCCGAAACTAGAGGCGAGCTCTGGCAGTTGTCTTCGGTGAACCCTTCCCTTCCCTTGACGACCTCCCCATCGACAGCGACGCCAACCAATTGACAACATGAACTATGACAAAGATGATGACGACCTCGACGTGAGAACCTCCCATTCCTCCCCTTACCCATGGCTGGTTCTGACCAGCATGGGCTCCTCCTCCCCATATCCACTAGGATAGAGTGGGTCATTATGACCTAACGGTTGACGTGTCCTTAATCCAAATAAACTAAAACCTTAGCGTTGAGTGGCGCATTATGACCTTACGGTTTACACGCCCTTAATACAAATAAACCGAAAAAAATTCACAATAAATATGCGGGTTTCTGTATTATGGAAGAAATATTTTGATTTTTTACCGTACGATAAAAATTGACATTGATATGACCAAACACACAAACGGATGCGCATCGGCACTAGCTAAGGGGTGCACACGGATGTAAGTGGGCTGCTTTACTTCCAGTGTGTGAGCAAGACTCAATTTGGTCTAGAATCTATATCATATAGAACACGCACTAAAAGAACTAAACATCCACTATTACTATTAATTTAGTCACAAACAGAAATTTATTATTTAAAGAGTCACTAAAATCATTCTGTATCATCCTTGTTGTACTGAAAAAGTTTACACACGTGTGCCTGATAATATTTTATGTTGTTTTCCCAACGAGCATACTTTTTGCGACCACCTTCTAAGACAACATTCTAATGTTGAATATAGTCTGAGGTAATGTGTAGAATTTAAAACATTGGAATAATATAATTACTGCAAGCATGTATTGAAATGAAAACAAAATAGAAGTTGTTAGAAATTTATACGAAAAAGATAAGTTTTAAGTTTTTGGATCAACCGTTTGCTATCGCTCTTTCAGAATTTTAAAAAAAGTTTACCATTTTTATAAAAGTGATTATACTCTTACACTACATACACACATAACCATGTTATTAATATTCTTTAAAATACAATTCCTATTATTTCAATAATTCTGGAATTAAATTAAATGCAATTATGTAATTACTCTTACTGAAAACACTCTAATGGTTAAGACGATAGAATACAAGTTCACAGCATTTCATTTTTAATTAGTTGTAAGATTTATTAGTCATCTTGGAATTAGAAATGAAACAGTTTGATTACAAATAGTGTAATGGCAGATATTAGGTTTGGTAAAAGCAAGTAGTGTTTTTACAAGAACATAGGAAAAGAAAAGTGGTATTTTGTAAAATATTTGCTCTTTAAGAATACGAATGTAATAATGTTTCAAAATCTTTTTATTTACAAAATTAATAAATAGTTCTCATACAGACAAATATAGACACACATTAAAGTTTTTCGGGATGATTCACTATTCACCCGAGCTAGAACAGAAATGTTGGTGTATAGTATTTAACTACTATTGACAGTTTATCTTCAAATTAAATTACGAAATAAATTAAGGGATACCTACATTAACCATATAATCAAATAACAAGTTTGTGTCTTGAACCAAATTAAAGTTTCTGAATTGACAATAACAATGCATGAATGTACATTCTTTGAATTTGAGGAACAATAATATAAAATCTACAATTTTGGTTTGCATGTAGATCAATATTACATTTTTAATTGTTTATAAAGTGCATCTTTGGTACTAAATTTAGGGAGAGATAAATGTTTTAAACAAGATTAAAATCTGATATAATTTAAAAGCTAAACTATGAAATGTTTTCTTTCTTCGTTTCGTTTGTGTATTAGGTAACTTCTACATTACTTTGATTATATGTTATGGTATAAATAATGTTGAGATTCATATGTTGAGCTGGTGTAGGTTAACGGTGGGTTGACGTGTTCACTTAACGAGGGGGCAGGTAGGCGTTGTTGGGCTTACCAGAGGGGTAGCCGTTACCGTTACCGTTACCGTTACCACCGCCAGACCTGGCAGCAGCGGCCTCCTGGAATATAGAGACATCAACATTATATAACGGCATCTTCCATTTATAACCCCCTTATTAATTAAACATATAATTATGTGATAAAGGAATTAATGTGAATATATTAAACTGTGATTACGAAAAAACAAGGTATTTGAAACCGAGGAAAATAACTGGTTTTGGAGTATCTACGGTTCATGCTATGTAATAACTGGTTTTGGAGTATCTACGGTTCATGCTATGTACGTATTGAAACTGACATTTTAATGATTATCGAATTAACCAATTTTAATTTTCGTATGTAATGTACAAATGATTGTTGTGAAATTTTCACAACATTCTACCCAACTTTTTCATATGGGCGCTTTATGACATATGGCCTATACTTTAATGTACGTATATCGTATAACAACTTATTTATATTCAACTTTACCATTAAAATTCTGGTATACATTAAATTCAATATATGTTTGCATAAGTTAACATATCCGGAAAAAACTTATAATGATGATTGTTAATAACTTATGGATAAGAAGATATTTTTGTCTTAAGTTTGATGATTTTAACTCACAAAATAGTCTCATCTTATCAACTTTCATTCACAGGCGGCGCAATATGACCTAATCGGTAGAAGCGCCGTCGTCGTGGAAAGTAAATAATCCAGACACTTTAGCTTATATTTTTAGATTCGAAAGAAATTGTTGTATAATGGGCTGGACATGCAACAAGTAGTTTTAAGAGTGTATCGTCCTCACCTCTGCAGCGTTGAGCTCCAGCGACCTGAGGATGGCCTCTGGGATGGGGGGAGGGGTGGGGAGGTGGGCACCCTGCGCGTGGAAGCCGTTCTCGTCAGCGGTGTAGGTGACGGTGATCAGTTGACCGTCAGGGGCTGTGTAGGAGTAGGAACCGGTGACGACACTGCCGCTAGCAGACTCCTGTTGGTTGATTCCGTTCTCGGTCTCGTAGCTGGGGGACAAAGCAAAAATCATAATTTTATTCCATGTTGTAGCTAAATTTATTAAAATAAAATTGCCGAGTTGGCTTTTTTTAATTATAAATGTTTTCGTTTATGGTTCTATTAGTCTCCATTCTCCAAAGAATCTACTATAAGCAAACGAAATATTCGTTACGTCTCAAAAGTTTTAACTGTGGCATATTGCATATTATTATTATATTATAATGCGCTCCACTGCGAATCTTAATAACGGTTGAAAATATTGCTTTAACTCAATCTTTTATACTTATTTTACTGCTTATATTAATTATATTATATTTATAATATGTTAGCCGGGTCCTATTTAATTACTTTTTATAAATTACAAGAAATTGTTTCAAACAGTAATTCTTACACTAATAGATGTTTCTAAAAAAGTTACTAACTTAAAAAAAACGTCAGGGTTTGTACTGACCTGTATTGGTAGGCGCCGTCTCCATTGTTCTCGTTGCTGTACTTGAGGATGGCTGGAACGGGACCTGAGTGCCTGGAACTGGAACTGGAAGCAGCAGCGGCGTACGGTGCCTGGATTGCACCGGCCGAGCCACCGGAGTGGGCGGCGCGCCCAGTGGGAGGGAGGTAGGTGTTCTCCAGACGATCAGCGACCGCAGCGCCTACTAGCGCCAGAACCAAGAACTAGAGGGGGAGATGGACACACGTTAATGATATAACTAGAGGATAAACTGTGTCCAGTTGACCTAACTTCGACTATGTCACACGTAGTAGTTGAATGTTACATTGGCATTGCATAAATAAATAAATAAATACATTCATATATTGTATTGTACACTGTTTATTTCCTGAACGGGGTAGCCGATGCGAAAAAGTTTAAAACAGCTGATATTATATGATTTGATTCCGATTTATAATTTTTTAAGTCTGACATTTATATCTAGATTTATATTCTAATAACATTGCAGTCTTCATAATACCTCTATAATCATTTATTATAATTATTTGTACCATCAAAATGAAAGTTAAAATCAAAATATTAAGGGGGGGCACTAAGTTTTTATGTTCACATGGTGTACAGTTAAACGTGAGGTTATTTACCAGTGTATTCATTAATGTTTGTTTATGTAAATATATCACATACAGATTTAAATACTGGTGATATTAATAGTAGTATGGACATTTTATGGATATGTGGGTCTATTTACTAATTGTGACGACAGTCTAACGACAGCGACAAGCGATAATAGTCGATGGAAAGTGACAAAAGTCGATCGAAAGCTACAAAAGTCAATCGATTTTTGACCCCCAGGTAAAATAAGATAAAAAACTAAGTTTAAATATCCGAGAGTGTGTCTTCTTTTGAGAAAGAAGTTTGTAACCTAAAAATAAACACTCCATTCTAAGCTTGTGACAAACAAATAATGGTGTTATGATAATAAACCAAATAATAACAAATATTAATACCATTGAAGCGCAGGATTATTTTTGTGCAGAGGAATATTTTGTTAATACGAAATTTTAATAAATAACACTGATAAGTACTCACGAATTTCATTTTGAGCTGAGAGGTGCTTGACGAAAATCCTTAAGGAAGTTGTTGATCTCGGAAGATGCTTCTTCTTTTGAATGATTTTACTCAGATCTGGGCCCAGTATTTATACTCGATATTCTGAATTAGATCTCACCCCCCTCCCTCCCCCCACCCCTCTCTTATTACTCATCAATATGCTTGCAAACAAGATCACACAACTGTCGAAAATAGATCGCAAACCTTGTGTGAGGTGAAGGCAATGATGATACACTTAATTACTATGCAAATCGCCTGTAAGCTACTCTCTTTAGGCATAATGTTGTCAGTAATTAATGGCCTTACACTAAATCAAAGATATGTGACCTGATTCCGTTCGATGGATGAATCTGTCTAGCGTGCATCATCACCTGCAATGCATTTAAGATTTGAAAGTAAAGCTTTTACGAGCTTACGCGTCAAACAGTTAAGACATTTTTAAAACCTGATCGGAATAATATTTGTTGCGTTTAAAACAAGCTACTGGCGAAACAGGCCGACATTTTTCGATTTAAGAAAAATTAAAATTGCGAATTCTATGTCGACTAATACAATAATAGACCTTGGACATTCCCTCTCAATAATCCACAAAACCCAGTGTTTAGCTAGTTATCTTCGAGGACCAAACTGTACATTATATTTTCAATGTTGATGCAAAATTACAATATTATTGCTTAAATATTATAATTCTATGCTCAAAGAGAGTATTCACTGGCCGACCTGTCCCAAGATGGGACAGGTAGGTAACCCCCAATAAAATTAACTTTATTCTATCTCTCAGATTGTATTATATATATTGATTTGAGAAAGGTTTTATAATTTTACGTTCATTGCATGCTATTAGTCTTGAAATAATGATTTTTAATTTATTGAATTAATTGTATTAATTAGTATACAAATTATACGTTTGACATGAGTAGATAATCAATTTCCCAATTTATTTAAACTTATTAGTTTTTAAATGATTAGTGTTGATTTATTCAATTCCAAAGAAGATGTGAGTAAACAAAAGTCTCTAAATTTTGTTTGTATTGTTCACAAATAAGAAAAAACATATCATTACCTTACTACTTTTCATAAAGTTTCCATTCAGTAGGCTCGAGGAAAGTTTCGAAGTTTTCCAAGTTATACTTTCTCGTAAAAATTTTACTTTTTTCTTGGTAAGCTTGTTATTATTTAAGGCATTAGGCGTTACTACATGAAAACAAGTTGTGATGTTTACATGTATTATTCTACCGAATGCAGACAGAGTACTTTGCGCAAGACCTATTTCCCTATTTATCTTTGACAAAATGCGACTACACTGGCTCTTTTCGTAAAATGGACTTAACATAATACCTCGTAAAGGTTTTCTTGTCTTGATGCCAAATTATGAAAAGTGATTTTTTATGAGAAGGGTATAATATAAAATTATACAAAATTTTCCTAAGCTGAAAGTCATTAATTGGATACTACTCCCAGAGTGACCAAAAACATTCTACTAATTGATCATTATTATTTTTCTTGCTTAACCTCTCTATTAATTCACTTAGGCTATTCGAGACGGTGAGTGGTGATAGATGAGGGTGAAGGACGAAACCAAAACATCCTATGCCTTATTCGAGAATCGAACCCACGTCCTCGTAGCCATACGCTTCGGACCAGCGCCCTTACCGTATGTGGCAACTCGGACGCATTAACCCCGTTGGCGCTGCTTATCGTAAAAGGCGATTCAAAAGAAAAAGTCCACCTCGCAAACATCAGCTAAGAGAAGAGAGTAGAGCGGAGTATCTTACTCCCCAAACTAGAGGCGAGCTCTGGCAATCGTCGTCGGGGACCTTGCCCCCTTCCCTTGACGACCCCCCGGCGACGATGACAATGACACAACGAACGATGACAAAGACGATGACGACCGCGACGTGAGAAACCCCCCTTCCTCCCCTTACCCGTGGCTGGTTCTGACCAGCATGGGCCCCTCCCTCCCCCACCCCTCCTTAGGCTAGAGTGGTGCATTATGACCTAACGGTTGACGCGTCCTTAATCCAAATAAACCCCCAAAAAATCCATATGGAATAACAGTATCAAAACTAGTATACGCATTTCACTAGAACATCGTTGATCTCTGTTTTGGTGGAGGTGCCGGCCGGGTTTGCAAAAATAAAAAATAAAACAACTCCATGACCCTGAGATTTTATGGTCACCATAAACAATCTATATCATTCTTTATTTACTACAATTCAGAAATAACAGACAAAAAACAAGAAACATACAGAAACACCCACGGGAGGGGTTCCCGATCAATTAAATCGAGAAATATATCTTTCTTATTGAAAGCGATGTCGACAAAAAATAGGTGAATGCCAATAATTGGAGGTCCATGTTTGGGTTTCCTTCACAGACTGACTCACTGTTTGGACATAGGTCATACAAGTGACACATATAGGGGAATTTTGCACCCTTAAAATTTTAAAAGGCTTATTAATAATAAATTAATAAATGAAACCCAATACGGGTATTAGTACCGAAAGGGGAGGGTGATAATTAAGCTACTTACAACTTTCAACTCTTTTCCCACAATCCCCATTAATGACATTTTTGAAAAAATTTCGGTCTTTTTAACATCAATTCGGCATCTCACAAATTATTTAATCGGATCGGAAAAAGCTTAATTTGGATATTGCTTTACGTCTCATATTTATGCAACTTGGCTAATCGAGAGTTTAAGCTTAAGTTTTAGAAAACAAATTTATTCTTTATTATTTTATAAATTGTTTTGTTCTTTTTTTATACATATCAGTACATTGTAAATCATCAATTCATCATCGAATCCTAATTCATTGTACATTATCTTATGTTTTTAACTGAGTATTGATTTAAAAGATGAAGTTATTGTAAGTGTTAACCACTGTATGTTTTTTCGGAAATGTTTATGTTCTGGGCCCACTGTTTCTATTACGCTATATGTTTTTATAATATGATTTTTAAAATTTTTTATCATAGCACCCGGTACCTCAATGTAAAAAAGGCAGCAATTCTGTATTTGAGTGAATGAATAAAAAAATAAATAAATAAGACTGTTAGCTCCGATCTCGAGAAAACCATGTTTGAACGCAGAGGTAAAGTCTGGATCACTTGGAAGCTCTACCGTTTGTCCTATCGCGTTCTAGTTTGCACCAAAATGTCATGTACGAATGTGTGGAATAAAAGCACATTTTCAAATATTGCTCACTTTTCTTATTAACTGACCGTCTTTATGCCACCAGACAGTTAATTTTTGTAATTTCCCTATTTTGTGTAAAATACAATTATTTGAAATGTCAAAATGTGCTCAAATACCTACATGCGATCATTCTTTCTGAAGAACCATTTTTTTAAATGCAGATTTTTATAAAAATTGAAGGTCAAAAAAAAGTTGGCACGAGCTCAGCAAACAGTCTTAATCAACAGATTGTCGAAGAAAATAAAATAAATTGACTCACTGGACTTTTTGGTGGCGGAGCCTTGTTAATTTATATTTACAAAAATAATCGTTACTTGTTTCCACATTCAGTGACGGTGGAGGTGATGGGCCATCAATGTTTAATCTTTTGCCACTTCCCCCATAAACCACAGGATCTCGAATCGATAAGTCGGATTTACATTCCTAACTGTTAAATAGATCGGTTTAGCTTTGATGAGTAAGATTTCGGTTGCTTAACGTCTCTATTAATACACCAAGGCTACTCGAGACGATGAGTGGTGATAGATGGAAAGGACTAATGGCAATTATAAAAAAGCCACGCT
>JAMZAV010005608.1:0-51938 GCA_024449915.1 Sweltsa coloradensis
TCCCCAATGACTTACGTTATGTCTGTTAAAAGTGTTCCGTAAGACCTCAAAGGAAAGAGCCGTATGATTGGTCATGCTCTATACCTGACCGTCCTTGGGAAAGATTAGCAACAGATATCCTTGAATTGGGAACAAAAAATTACTTAGTTGTGATGGACTATTATAGCAAGTGGCTGGAGCTCATACAGATAAAATCCAAAACAGCATCAGAGTAATCAACACGCCTTCAGTCTCTCTTCGCACGCTTGGGTATCCGGACACCCTAGTCTCGGCATAATATGCCATTTGCCAGCCGGGAATTTAAATCCTTTGCAAAGAATTGGGATTTTGAATCCGTTACAACTAGCCCTACATATCCACAATCCAACGGCCTAGCTGAGCGAGCCGTATCAATGGAAAAGGGACATGTTACGGAAAGACAAGAGGAAAACAGAAGTGTCTATGAGGCACTCATGGAATATCGTAGTACACCAGTAAAGGGATTGGGATTAAGCCCTTATGAAATATTGTTTAACAGAAACATGAAAACAAAGATACCTATCTGAAAACTCTTAGAGCCTGTTCTCAAACATGGTATCAAGGACAAACTTACTGTGGCGTCAGGCAGTACAGAAAAACACTACTATGATAAAGGACATGGTGTGCGAGAACAAACCTTCCTGACAAAAGGTGAAACATTTCTAGTTCAAATGGAACAAAACCTGGGAACCGGCACAAGTAGTAGCCATACACCCAACACCACGGTCATACATAATCAAAAATTCAAACAATACCTTACTGAGACGTAACAGAGGAGTCCTTCCCCGAGTCACTACCCCCCAATGTTTTCAAATCCAGAGTTGTTAGCCTATGAAACAGTCAAAGACAACCCGCAACAAGGACCAATGTCTCCTGTGAAAGAAAACCCCAAAAGGCAAGTGGCCCCTGTTCCAAAACCCCATCTGTCGCAGGCCGATAGGATGTTCGTGGACCCGCGGAGTAGATAGGAGTAAGGGACTTAGTAGGGGACACCCGCAAGGACTTCTGCGTAAATGGAGACTGGTGTCTAGAACACCTATTTTGTGGGCTATGCGAGCCTATAAGAAGCTCGGGAGCTCGGCGTCTCGCGACTAAGCCTTTAGTAGGCGATAATCTTGGCGTCTCGACGTCTAAGCCTATATGAGGCAGCTAACTCGACGTCTAGGTGTCTATCATAGAGGATGGCATTCGAAGTCTCGCGACTAGGCCTATAGTAGGCATAAACTCGACGTCTCGAATGCTAGACCTTTAAGAGGCATGTCTGGAAGTTCTCGACGTCTCGGAGGTCTCGACGAAGGATGGTGTGGATATTGAAGGCGTAGCAATGAGAACAAGTGACGTAGGTTTAACTAGGATAGTGTATTGTGACAATATGTACATTGAACAGAAAGACAGGATAGATGTTGCGAGTGGCAGGCATAACCGAACCACTAGCGAGGCCCTCCAAGGAGCTCTGGTTTTATAGCAGAGTACGGTTGTCCGAACCCAAAGTTAGACATATGACCATCCCTTGAAGAGGGGGGGAAATGACGTTGTATGGTGTCCTGAATGGATCGCCACAAGAACGTGAAAAAGAAATAACCGTTGCATGCTATTGACATTGAAATAGAACACAACGTAAAACTAACAAGAATGAAACAGAAACACATACAAACAATACAAGAATAAACAATACAACCACCAGACAATATGCAAATCAAAGTTAACTTATGAAAATAGATTGTCTTTCTTGCTTGATGTTTCAATAAAAATATATGTTTCATAGTTCAAATAATTGTTGTTTTATGAATATAATTGTTAATAGATAGTAAAATACGCAAAGTATATATTATTATATTCATATTTTTATCACTCGCGTGAAGTGGGGTTGCAACAAACTCCCACCTCGGAAATGAGGTCGGCTCATTTTCGAACTTTAACCCACACGGCACGCGCTCACGCACACGATACGCGGTAATGTAGTACGGGCTCCAACCGGTGAGGGGTGTCGATCTCAGCCAAGAGGACGAATTCGCTGATGAGGGGGGGGGAGGAAACAGCCAAGAGGTTGACTCGACGATCTGCCCCCCTTGGTGACCACCATGGAATGGCGACTGGAACACCCAATGGAACACCAGTCGTCCACTGCGAATCGCCTCGGACCTCGGACAGCGACTTGGCCGTGCACGACAGTCATTGTCATGATGGAAATGCCAAGTCGTCTCTACTTCTTCTTTCTTCCTCCACCTTAGTGTTGCAGGTGCGGATGGTATATTGGCAGGTTGGAGGAAGGACGTATTTACAAGGAATGATTTAAAGTAGGGTGGTCGCCTGAGGTTGTTTGCGTATGTAAACAAAAGATTCTAGGAAGTATCACATGGACGAGGACGCTGCGTGATTTCACGCAAGGTGTAGAGGGGGGGGGGGTTGTTTACTGAGGATTTAGCCTGTCGGGTCTCCGACTTGCCCTCCCACTCCTGGTAATTAGAGTCCTGCTTTCGTCTTGCTTTTGGACCTCGACGGGGTGTAACTTTTGTATGGATCGAGTACATTCACCATACTGCGTCTTCAGCTTGGCTACCCGCGAGAATCCGTCCCGGCCAGGATATACGTCCATTACGCGGGCCAAGGGCCACTGCAATCTTTTTGCGTCATTGTTTATGAACACTAGGTCCCCTTTCTTTATAGGCATTGAGTTCCTCTTCGACGAAAACTGTATTAACTCTGAGAGATATTCCCTTCTGAGGCGTTGCCTGAGGTCCTGCAATAGCTTTATCTTGTAATTGTAACGTTTTGATAGTGATTTCTGATCAATTAACTCCGTGTCAATGAGCTGATTGATAGGTGTCTCGTTTAGGAACAATGCTGGAGTTAGGGTGTGTCTGAAAATTATTCAAAGTCAAGGTCCAGGTCCAGGTCTAGGTCCAAATTCAAGTCCACGTCTAGCAACGTAGTTAGGTACTGATTATCTGTCGATGGCGTGTGAAGTACTGTCTGAAAAGTCTAAGTCTAGGTCCATTCTTGGTCCAAGTCGACAAATAGATCGAGCAATCGAAAGTGTATTCTCGTTTTAGGTCCGATTCAAAATGGCCGTCCGCGACAATGAGAGAAACAACAAATGAATGCAATGTTAAATAAAGGTAAACATATAAGTTTTGTTTGTTTTTATCACGTATTTAATTGGTTTTACAAGATGTACAAATACTTTTAATAAACAAATACTTTACATAGGACTCTCAAATGCACACCTAACCCTACTTTAGGTAGTGTTGACTTTTCCTGGCAGGTAGCTCTACTGTAGGCTAGTATAGCACTTTAACATTGAGTTGGATTTGGACCTACACCTGGACTTGGACCATAATTCAGACACACCCTAAGAGCGCGATAATCATTACAATCTTCAGATACATAAGTCAATGGACGTGAGTTTAGTATGGCTTCTATATTACACAGGATAGTAATCATTTCTTTGTATTTGAGAATAGACTTTCCAAAAATTCGGCGTAGCAAGTTTTTTATCATTCTTATCATTCTCTCCCACCATCCCCCCCACCAGGGGGATAGTGGAGGGATGAACTTCCACTCTATCCTTTTCATGAGAGTTGCTTGAGTTAATTCTTCTTTAAATTTAAGCATGTTGTTTGCACCTACGAAATTCGTCGCGTTGTCAGAATATATAGTTCGAGGCCTACCTCTTCTACTAATGAATCGTTCAAGAGCCTGTAGGAATGCTTCTGTACTCAGTGAAGTAACTAGTTCGAGATGTATGGCACGGTAAACTGCGCATGTAAATACGACAATCCATGCCTTCTTATTACCCTTCAAATACAGTAGTCCAGCATAATCAACGCCGCTGACTTCAAATATAGCTGCGTCGTTGACGCGGTCAGCGGGTAACGCGGGTGCTAGTGACGTCATGGGTTTCGCCGTGAACCGCCTACATTTTTGACAATGAGATATGACCCGGGCTACTGTTTTTCTTCCCCTCAAAACCCAATATCTTTCCCTCAATTGACTGAGAGTGATATTTACACCGGCGTGGGAGAGATTCTCGTGCGCGTCGATTATTATCTTCTCTACGATGTTGTGTTTACTTGGCAGAAGTGTGGGTGATTTGAACTCGTTGGTATCTTCACGTGCTGTGAGACGGGATCTTACAGTCAGCAAACCCTTGTCTGTTCTCTCCAAGTGAATATTCTTCATTGACTTCTTTACCTCTGGAGTGAAGGCTTCGCTTTGTATTAATAGTAGGATATGTACCTCTGCGTCTTGAACTTCTTGAATGCTAAGTTCACCTCGAATTCTCGTTGCTGGATGTTTGCAGTTATGAACAAAATCTTCTTATCCACGCAACTACTTTTAACATTGTTTTGAATTTAGAGAATCGTGCATTGATTATTTCCGAACCCAGGGTCTCCGGTGTTGTAAGGTTCACTTTGATTGTTTTTCGTTTTTCTGAACCGATCTCTTGTTCGTCGATTTTTTGTTCGCTAGTAGGCCATAACGATACGTCAGCTTTCATCCATTTTGGGACCCTCCCACCATTTCGTCTTTACAAACTGCTTCACCCCCACCCCGCGGGATGGAATGTCCGCGGGGTTGTGGGTACCTGGAATGTGTTGCCACGTGCTGCTGCTGTCAGTTCGTGAATCTCATTTACTCGGTTCCACACATACGCACCCCATTGATCTTGGCGTTCTATCCAGCTAAGAGCGGTTGTTGAATCAGACCAGAAGAATATTTTCTCGTTAGGTAATTGTAATGTCTTATTTTACTTCGTATGTGAGGCGAGCGCCTATGAGGCAAGAAAGTAGCTCAAGCCGTGGAATTGTGATGTTTTTAAGTGGAGTTATTCTATCTTTGCTTGAACCAGATCAACTGTGGTCCCTAGTGGCGATTCATTACGCATAAAGATGCAGCAAGCATATGCGCTTTTACTGGCATCGCAAAACGTATGCAACGTAACGTCGCCCCCTCCTAGGTTGAATCTACGTGGAATTCGTATTTGATCCAGCAGTGATAACTCTTCCCTCCACTTATGTATATTTTTCCTTGATATCAAGAGGCAATTCTTGATTCCAGTTTATTTTAAGTTGCCAAGTTTCTTTGTAACAATAACCTAGGAGGTATTGTGATGGGGCAAGTAAAGCCGACGGGATCGAAATTTTGTTGGTAGTGGACAATAGACTTCTTTTAGTTATATCTTAGACTATTTTTAATCCCATTTGGAGAACATGACATTGGGAGAAGAACAGACCACCACGACGCAATTCCCAAGAAGGGACACACTTATTCACCGCCACCAGGACGCATCACTGTTCAGTACATAAATCGATAATCGAATGCATATCGATATCGAATGTATTCCCAGAATGCGCGCATTATAAACATACAATCAATACAATACATAACATTCCTTCCCTTTTTAAAAATTAAGATATTATATACTATCCCCATTTACAATTACACGTAGTGAAGCACATAACATATATTTAGATTAATGTAAATAGTTCACTATATCTAAGCATGTAGTGAAGCAATTAAAAATAGAACATAGTATTTATAAGTTTTACAAATCCAATTTTTGAGGAACTTTGCGGTTCCAATGGACCTTCGCACCACTGGTGATGTTGGGTTGGGTCTACTGGACTTGGCTTCTTTACCACTGTTGGGGCGTATGCTTGGAACTGTAGGAGTTACTGGAGTGTCCATGGTAACACCAGGGGAACCATTCTGTTCTACAGGGGGAAACTCTACCACTTCTGAACATGGCTTGCTAATAGAAACGGGGGGGGTTTTGGGCTGGATTTAATCTTGGGGCCTACTCCATCCTTGGAAGTATTTGAGCGTTTCAAGTGATCTGCATGTACCAATCTGATTCTATAAACGTACCCAAACTAGGTATGTCACAGCACTAATTCTCTGTTTCACCTCGCCTACGATCCAGTTTTTTCCCTTTTCCCTAGTGGGAAACCTACTGTTTTGTACTAGCACTTGCTCTCCGTCCTCAAATTCTGTAGCCTTATACATTCTTTTATGAGAGCTATTACTCTGGTTCCATTACCATAGTACTATGTTTTTGCAATGCAATATTTAAATTGGGTTTGAGCATTTCCAACTTGGTTCGGGGTTTAAACTTTAAACATAATACTATGGAGATAATTTTGTTGTGACATTGGGTGTGTTCCTGAAACTGAATAGGAAATTTGTCAATTCTATGTTGGAGCGACAGCCCCACTACCTTGTTCCAATTTCTCATCATTGATATTAAATTGTTTAGGACTTGTTTAAGTGTCTGCACCCCTCGTTCTGCAGCACCGTTTGAAGCTGGGTGGTAAGGTGGACTATGCAAAAGGTTGATACCATTCCGATTGCAAAAATCATTAAACTCTGTTGAAGTGAATGGAGGGCCATTGTCTGTGACAATGGTCTCTGGGAAACCAAAGGTTGAAATTACCCTTCTGATCTTACTAATTACTTGAGATGCATTGGTAGATTTCATTTTCCAGACTTCCATCCATTTTGAGTAGCTATCTATTTAATACAAGGTACATATTGTTATCTTTTTTTGCAAAATCCATATGGATTCTCTGCCAGTTTTTTAGAGGGTTTTGGCCAATTAGTTAGGGAACTACTGAGTGTGTAGGACTGCTAACTATGCAGGCATCCCAACTAGACACCTTTTGTTCAATATCTGCGTCTACCCCGGGCCCACCACACACGCCTCTCGCCAGCATTTTAGTTCGAACTATCCCTGGGTGGTTTTCGTGTAGTAATGAGAGTACATGATCACGCAATTTGACAGGAATAATTACCCTATTCCCCCATAACACACAGTTTCCTTCTAATGACAGCTCGTTCCTACGAATAAAAGTAGGGTTTTAAGTCAGGATTCTCAACATGGTTTGGCCAACCTTGTTGGCTAAAGGTGAAATACGCGAGATAAGGTATGATAAAACTCGCGTAGCTTTTGCAATATCATTAGGATTACAGGGACGTAAATGAAAGGTGAGGCTACGCTTCGCAAATGGTCTTCACTGAAACATAAGTAGCTATTGTGGGTCTCTACTCCATCACTTTGCAAAGGTAAACGTGACATAGCGTCAGCGTGTGAAATTTCCTTACCCTTCCTGTACTCAATATCTTTACCGGTAAGAGGACAGTATGATTGCCCACCTCTGAAGGCGTGAGGCTGCAAGGGTTGGAATTCCCTTCTTGCTGCCAAGTATTGCCTTAAGGGGCTGGTGATCAGTTACGAGTAGAAATTTACGACCGTAAATTATTTTTTGAAAACGCTTAACAGCAAATATAAGCTCAAAGCCTCCTTCTCTACTTGAGCATATCCTTGCTCCGCAGGGTTTTAAAAGGTTGATGACGAAAAACATAACGGGGACGCTCTACACCATCCACAATGTGCGATAGGACTGCACCAAAACTCCGTAATGTGAAGCGTCACTCGTACCACCATGGGTTTTTGAGGATCATATGGCACCAGACTTGGTTATCTAACAACAGCTGTTTACTAAGTTCAAAAGCCCCCCTTACAATCCTGGGACCACTGCCAATCGGGACCCTTTTCTAGTAACCTATGAAAACGGTTTGAGTTTAGAAGACGGGTTTTGGCAAAAATCTGTTATAAAAATTTTAATAGTCCTAGGTAAGACTGAAAGCTGTGGGGACTTTGGGTTTGGGTCTGGAGCCTGAGTTATAGCTGTAACCCTTTGTCTAGGGTTGGATGTATACCCTTTTGGTCAATCAGATGACCCAGGTATTCAATACTGGTTTGGAAGAATTTACATTTGGACAAATTAAACTCTGATTGCATACTTTTCTAACCCTTGAAGGACTAGCAATAGGATCCTCTTGCTTTCTTCCCCAAGTTTCCCCCAAAATAAACAGGTCATCTAGGTAGATAAGGACATTGGGGAATGTCTTTTAACACCTGATCGATTACTGACTGAAAAATAGCAGGAGCACTGGTTATCCCAAAATGGTAACCCGGTAACTGATATAACCCTAAATGGGTGTTTTCCGTTAGGATGTGCTGAGACCTATCAGATAATCTCAACTGCAGGTAAGCATAGATAGATCTAGCACTGTGAACACCTTTCCCTTTGCCAGTGAGGCAAGGAGATCATCCACTCTTGGTGGGGGTAGTGTTCCGTGTCTACACACTTGTTAACAGTTACCTTATAGTCGACACACAAAACGTATTTTATCAGAGTTTTTTTTCGGGACAATGACCAAAGGAGAGCCCCATTGGCTACGCTTGACAGGTTTAAGGGTTCCTGTTCTTACTAACCTCTGAATTTCATCAGTAACTTTTTTCCCTTAAGTGCGTAAGGTACATTATAAGCCTTATGGAAAATTGGAACTGAGTTATCCTTCAGGACAAATATCAGCTTCAAACTCTTTGATGGCTGAAGTCTCACTTCCCTTGAAAAAAATTGGGAAAGTTTTCCCGAAGTTGATTTAAAATCCCTTGAAATCATGACATTTTAAGGAATTAACTGTGTAAGGAATGTTTGACAGATGTTTCCTCCAATCAGGATATAGTACATTTAGCAAAGATCTTCCCCTCAACGGTGTAAAATTGTGTACATCCGCAAAATATCAGGGGGAAACTATGAACCTGATTTGAATTTTGAGTTTTCTACAGACACCTCTATTTCCACCATAGATTTCTAGGTTTTAACCTACTACTGATTTCAGCTTCAAATCAGTCTTCCTGCAAGGGACATCGGAGAAAAAATTCCTTAAACATTACATTTGAAATAATTGATTTAGCTGAACCGCTATCAACCTCCATTTTGACAACCTGATTATTAATTGACACTAGGACTATCAAAGGTTCACCCTTAGCTTGCCAATCACATTTGAAAAAGCATTATTAAGTTGTTTTGACTCAACAGTGACATTAGTTTTGACCTTTGGATAGATGGGTGTTCATCGACACAACCCTTGACACATTTGTTCGTTGGGTTTGGTACTGGTTTCAACACTATTTTGACTTTGATATAACATTGACACTATTTTTACTTGCCATGACGTTGATGCTATTTTGACCTTTACCCCGCTGTTAACCCCTTTTTTGACTTGACACGGTATCGACACTATATTGACTTGACACGGCATCAACACTATTTTGACTTGACACAATGTTGACACTATTTTTTACTTGACAAAGCATCGACACTATTTTGACTTGACACGATGGTGTCATTTTTTATAGCGGCATAACGTTTCACTATCACTATCAGTACACGACTCACCCGACTGTTGGCTTTGGCTACCCGTTTCATCCATGACGTTCTTGACCTTTCTTCGCCTACGGCACATACGGGATGTATGCCGATTGCTTTACATGTGTAACATTTCCACTCCTTTGCCGGACATTTATCATCGGGAATGGAAACGTCCACATCTTTTTACATTGAGAGTGGACTTTTCTGGACTGGTTGGACTGATACTGACCCGTAGCCTTGGACTTGGACTCCTTGGAGTGGCTCTGCTTCTGGGAAGCCTGGTTGTGGTTCTCCCTCATGGTTCGTCCACCATGAACTTTTTACATTTTCTTCACTTCCTGACCATACCCACTTGGATGCAGTAATTTGGCGTGACTCATTGCTAATTTTTAATCCCGCGAGCAATTTTACAAGCTTATCGAAAGATAACTCATCCTCACAGTTTAGTAGCTGCCGTTGAGTTTCTTCACTCTTATACCACATACAAAACGATCACGTAATGCACGGTTATGTATGACCCGAAATCGCAAGTAACCGCCAGTCTTTTTAGTTCGACTATGTAGTTGTCGACTGACTCCCCCCTCCATTTGGTTTCGTTTACCAAATTGAAGCACTCCGCAATAAACTGACTTTGCGGGAGCATAATGGACTTTCAATGCATTCACTAATGCAGTGTAAGACTTGCCTTGGGGGGTTGCCGGGCTTAAAAAATTGACTTTAAAAGTTGCATACAGCTTTGCCCCCATGAGAGTTACGAAAATAATGCTTTTTTATCCCAGTGGTAACTTCATTGGCCTTGAAAAAACTCATCTAGGCGTTTGCATAAGATTGAAAATCTTCCAGCTGAGGGTCAAACTCACTGACTTTTCCAATAAAAACCCATATTGGATAGGACGACTTGGCTAGGCCTATTGAATTAACAATAAATATACATCGAAAGACACAAGGTTTTCTTGTCTAGGCCTTGAACTGGACGCTAGCCTTAGGCCCAACTGCCGAAAATTTTCGGACGCGTCGGCCTACGCGACACGCCCTTCTACCCCAGGGCTAGGGCCTAGGCCTACTTTTCGCCTCGGAAAATAAAATTGCCCAAGACTATTATATACATACTTGACGTGGATTTTCATCCCTTTTACTCGCCGCCAGAGTTATTTTCTTAGACTACTTTAATCCCATTTTGGGTGATACATGGGCATTGGAGAAGAACAGACCACCACGACGCAATTCCCAAGAAGACACACTTTATTCACGCCACCAGGACGCATCACTGTTCAGTACATAAATTCGATAATCGAATGCATATCGATATCGAATGTATAACAGAATGCGCGCCATTATAAACATACAATCCAATACAATACATAACACTTTTGTTGAAAAACGTCTCCGACCCTCTTCAATTATCTTGTTTGTATTGCAACTAAGCGTATCATTTACTTTATCCCAAACAAGTCCGAGAATGTTGTTTTTGCCGTCTTTGCGTCGTTGTCTTGATTAGAGTCTTCGTTGTACTCCCATTTTCTCAATTCAAATTGCGCGCTTTTCATCAACTCAGTGGATTCGGCGACAAATGTGGTAAGTTCTTTGTTGTCGTCGACACTGGTTAGACAATTATCGACGTAAAAAGCGTCCCGCAACTGATTTGCTGTAGCTTCGAGGTGTTTAGGAGGATTATCTAAGTGATAGTTGATTGTCGCAGCTAGTATAAACGGACTGCTGGCCACGCCAAAAACTACCCTTGAATGTCTGAGTAATAATTGAAATCTCTTTGTGTGATGTATGAACATTTGAACTACCCGCCTAGAGCACTGCAGTGTAGTGGAGCTCTGTGTCGTGGGATCTGAGGGGCGGTGGGTTAGTAGTTGCTGTCTTCCCCGTCTGACTTGCAAGGAGCGATGTCATGTAGCCAAATACCGTAATATAACACTACGTTTAATACAGGAAAGAGGGCTAAAAACGGGAGACAACTAACAAACAGCGATCCTGGCGGCATTGGAGTTAGATTACCACGGCCATCTGGACGCCAAAACAATTCAAATACATTAAAGAGGCGTTAAATCGGGAGACAAGTGACTGCTTTGCTCTAAAACAAAACATAAACATGTCATTATTATATTATTATCTTGACAGACATGCTCAAAGGTACTCGTATTATCACTAGCCTACGTATTTGTATTGATTGTTCTTGTGTATTTAATATTTTTGTATTGGTTACTGAAGAACTAGATATCAATACATGTTTTTAAATGTGTATACAAAGTATTACTAATCTACTTCCTGGCACACTTAATATTAGTAATAGGCCTAACCCTAAATGAACAAAGGATGATCATAATATTTGTTTTCACCTAGCTACACTTGCAATAAGATGCAATATAATATGTTTATCTATTTTTGTTGCTATCACTAAAGCATAAAAATTAAAAGGAATGACAACCACTCCCCATGCCCTACATACGGTTTAATGCTTGTAGTGGCAGTATACATGATATGCACACCAAGTTGTGTGTCTATCACGCGAACCGTCTGAGTGTCCAGATGGGTTCAGCATGCCTGAACCCGGGGAGTCGAATAGACCCAAGCATACCTCTTATGCTCATCGTACAAGGCAAAGAAAGGACGTCGTTGCCCTCGATAAATTTTCCCCTTCCTTTGACTACCTCACCGACGACGACGACGACAATGACAAGACGGACGATGACGCAGGGCGACAACGATCATGACGTGGGGCAACCCCCAACAAACCCCTCCCGTGCCAGCCCTCGCCTGATTTCGTCACAACCCACCGGCCCCTACCCCGCCAACCTTCCCCCTGTCTGTTTTCTGAATAGCACAGGCCTACCCTCACCGTTGTAACCACCGCGTTTCACCTTCGCCCCAATCTTTAAAAAAAAAAAAAATAACCGTAGGGCACTAATAACCTTAGTGTTAGAAGTGGCGACTAAATGAGTTTTAAGTGTTTTCGATAGTAATATTATGTATTAAGCCTGCCCAGGGGCATCTTGCCCTTGTTTGTCGTGTAAAGTAATTGTCCAATTGGAAAATTACACTCAAACCCGACCCGGTAAAATAATCTATGCGCTAACTCCAGTATTGAATTTCGCGCCCAATGTAACGCAATGCCGCCAGGGGCGCTGATCCAATGTTCTCCTCACACAAACAATGGAAACACAGCCATCTTTCCTGTATAAACGTAGTGTAATATTACGGTATTTGATGTAGCCTAGCATCTAGTGATGTAATTGTATCTATTTCTAATAAAGTACTGTTAATCTCTATATCTAAATATCGAAGTGATGATTCATATGGCGCCCTCAATAACATATACATAACACTGGCGACGAACGGGAAATGCAAAGTAAGTACCATCTCGGAAATCTGAAGGCCTAGGCCAACGCAAACAGTAGGCTAGGCTAGGCAAAAACGCGCCAAGCATGGCGTCCGTCGGAGAAAATCGACGAATTCAACCCAGAAATTCGAAACTGGGAGGAATATATGGAGAGGGTGGAATTCTACTACATTGCCAACCACATTGAAGAAGAGTCCAGGAAGCTGGCAGTGCTTCTGAGTGTTGTAGGACAACGCGCCTATACACTAATCAGGGCGGTCGTGGCGCCTAGAAGGCCTAACGAATTGACATTGGCACTATTATCGACGGCAATAAAGAGAACCATCTTCACCCAAAACCCTCCGAAATAGTGATGAGATTTAACTTCCATCGCAGAAACCCAGAAGAGAGGGGAAACAATCGCGCAGTATGTGTCAGAACTCAGAAAACTAACAGAAAACTGTCAACTTTACAGCAGATTTGAACACTAGACTACGAGATCAGTAGTTGTAGGCATTTGCAACGAAGCCTTACAACGTAGGCTATTGGAAATGAGTGATCTAACATTTGAAAAAGCCCTACAAATGGCTGTAGCAGCGGAGAGCAGCAGACAACAAAGACGGCAATGAGAAGTCTCCAGCCAACAATGGAGTTAGCAAGGAGATCAACACCCTTTCATACAAGAAGGGCAAGGATGTCCATCACAACAAGGTACCACAGAAGGGAACGTGCTATCGGTGCGGTTATGATCATCAGGACAATCATGCAAGTTTGCTAACGAAACTTGTCATTTTGCAAAAGGGTTGGGACACCTTGAGCGAGTTGTTTAACAAAACAGAATCAAGACAACAGTCAAGAAAAACAAAAACCAAGTCGGCAAGACTTCCAAACAAAACGCAGGGAAGGGGATTACAAAGTACACATGCAATTGAACTACAACAGTCAAATCAAATCAAATCAAATCAAATCAAATTTTATTTTCTTACTTACAGTTTACAGTTTACAGACATGTACATAGCACAGAACATTAAGTATTAGTAAGAAAGAAAAGCCCAACTAAGACTAATTGTCTTGTGTTTGGGCTGTGTTAGAAAAATAGTACTTATACTACATGGCCGCCAAATATACAATACAGTGAGTGATACAAATATAATAAGTAAATGAGGAAAGAAAGTACAGGTTTATGATAGGAACATTTCACCTAATTCTATAACATTTTCTGTTAATTTTAAAATAATAAAATAATAAACTAATAAACAACAATAAAGAACAGCTGTACGAATCACCAGGTAGGCCAATGTTTTAAGGTAACATCATCTATAGACAAGCCTAGCCTAGCACTAAAATTAAATGGATGCATGCATAAAATGGAAGTAGACTCTGGATCTGCATGTTCAATAATCAATGACATACTTTTAACAAGTTATTGTCACAGTCAAGTTATGCCCACACCAAGCATTAAACAGGACAGGCATAGGACTAAAAAACATGGTCACAAGAAATGCTGTCGGTGGTTGGTGAAGCCATAATAGATGTAGTGCATCAAGGGAAAAGTCATAAATTACCACGATGGTGGTTGTAAAAGGGGCGGGAAGCAGTCTCCATAGGCCGCAACTGGTTTAATGCCTGGGAATCTCCATCAGTGGCATAAACAAGTTGACTCACAGAGGCCTAGACCTAAATGGGAAGAAGAATTCAGCCCGTGTTCAACGACGAATAGGCTCCTACACTGGTCCTGAAATCGCTGTACCATTGAAGGAAAATACTACGCATAATTCTTACGAGCACGACCAGTACCTTTTCCACTGCAAAACAAGGTTATATAAGGAACTGGACAGGTTGACTGAAATCGGGGTTATAGAACCGGTGATCCATTCGGAATGGGCATCACCGATTGTGGCAGTTTTGAAAAAAGACAAAACTTTAAGGATTTGTTGTGACTACCGAAGCACAGTAAATCCAGCCCTAGTAACAGACATTTCCATTGCCCACAACGAGCAATATCCTGGCTACGATTGCCGGTGGTGTGAAGTTCTCCAAGCTGGACTTGCACAAGCATATCAACAAATGTCTGTAAACGAGACAGCAGGCCTTGTACTGACAATCAACACCTTAAAGGGGTTATTTAAAATGAAGAGGTTACCGTACGGGATATCGAGCGCACCTGCGATTTTTCAACGCGAAATGAAAAAATTGTTAGCAGGCATACCAGGTGTGGCGGTATTTCTCGACGATATCCTGGTATCGGGGAAAACGCAAGAAGAACACGACGAGCGGTTGAGGGAAGTCTTGAAGCGGATGACTCTAAGGGGCTGCGCTTGCAAAGATCAAAATGCCAATTTGACCTTGAACAAGTACAATTTCTTGGGTTTCTAATTGACAGCACTGGGGTTAGGCCAACACAAGACAAGGTGAATGCTATCGTACAAGCACCGAACCCAACTAACAAGTCAGAAACTTCGAGCGTTCCTCGGGTGTATACAACTTCTACAACAAGTTCGTGAAGAAGCGAGCATGTCTCTGGAACACTTCAACAGACTGCTAGACGATGCCAGCTCTTGGAAGTGGGAAGAAACAAGAGGAAAACGCTTTCCTAGAAGCTAAAAAGAGATTACAATCAGCTGATGTATCAACCCATCATGATGAAGACAACCCAACCGACCTAACATGGGATGCATCTCCGGTGGGAATCGGAGCAGTCTTGTTCATGTCAACAATCAAGATCAAGGAAAAACCAATTGCATTTGCGTCAAGAACACTGACAAGTACAGAGCGTAACTATTCTCAAACAGATCGAGAGGCGTTAAGCATAATCTATGGCGTAAAAACACTATCATAATACTTGTATGGTCGCAAATTCAGGATTGTAACAGATAACCAACCACTCTTGGGATTGTTCAACCCTGGGAAATCAATTCCACAGATAATTTCACCAAGAATGCTACGGTGGAGCATTCTACTGTCCGCTTATGAGTACGAACTTGTTTATCGCCCGGGTAAACAAATAGGTAACGCCGACGGACTAAGCCGGTTACCGGCACAACACCCGGATACCGAAACTCCATTACCAATTGAAGTACTGTTTTTGGAAGCATTGGACAAACCACCGATCACAGCGGTCGAGATAGAAAAGGTATCCAAGCAAGATCCGGTGATGAGCAAGGTCATTGAATGCGTACTTACAAAATGGACGCATGACCTCAACAAGGACAATTTCACAGCATACTTCAGGCGACGTCAAGAATTATCGATTCATCTTGGGTGTTTGCTGTGGGGAACGAGAGTCGTTATACCAGAAGAACTACGTGAACGGGTTTTGAAATTGTTGCATGTGGCTCATCAGGCATTGTGGTCATGAAAAAAACTTTCTCGCGCATATGTGTGGTGGCCGGGAATCGACAACGACATTGAAAACTATGTCAAGAGATGCAACAATTGTCAATACAACGACATGAACCAGCTAAAGCACCTCCATGTCCTTGGAAATGGCCGACAAATCCTTGGTCGAGACTACACGTCGACTTCATGGTCCATTCATGGGGAACACTTTTCTCATTTTGGTAGACGCCTACTCCAAGTGGACAGAAGTGGTTATAATGAAAAACTTAACATCATTAGCAGTAATAAATCATCTACGAAGAATCTTCGCAACGCACGGGCTACCAGACAAATTGGTTTCCGATAATGGAACGGCGTTTGTCTCGGCTGAAATGAAGGAATTTCTAAGAAGTAATGGTATTACGCATGTTGCCGTACCACCATTCCATCCTGCATCAAATGGACAAGCTGAAAGAACTGTTCAGACGGTGAAGGAAGCCTCAAGAAGATGAACAAAGGGAACATTCAAGTCATGGTCTCAAGATTCTTGCTACATCAACATAACACTCCGAGCACGGTGACCAACAAGAGTCCTGCTGAACTTCTAATGGGTCGGCGTATCCGGACAGCCTTGGATCTTTTGAAACCAGACTTGAGCAAGAAGATGCGCCAACGTCAGGAGGAAGAATGGGAACGCCAGAAGCTACCTGAGCGAACTTTTGAAGAAGGTGCAGCAGTGTTCGTGCGGAACTATGCCGATGGAAACAAGTGGATGCCAGCAACTGTCACCAACGTCGGCGGCCCACGAACATTCGAAACGCAACTAGATGATGGACGGACCTGGAAACGACACCTAGACCAAATGAGGGGGCGAGACTCGCGGTCGACAGAAGACTATGAAGAGGCAGTGAACCAAACCTGAGTCTCCTTCAGAACCATCCCTAGTAGGAAGGGCAAAGGAAACCTCTGCCACTCCATGTCATTCTCCCAGCAAAGGGTATCCTCACGTCTCGTGCTAGACCTGCCTATCTGAAAGACTTTGTTACTGATTAAATCATGTATCTTTAAAAAACGCTAATTGATAAATTTAATTCAAATCATACTTGTAAAAAAAAATCCCAGAAGGGAGGGGTGTGATGTATGAACATTTGAACTACCCGCCTAGAGCACTGCAGTGTAGTGGAGCTCTGTGTCGTGGGATCTGAGGGGCGGTGGGTTAGTAGTTGCTGTCTTCCCCGTCTTGACTTGCAAGGAGCGATGTCATGTAGCCTAGCATCCTAGTGATTGTAATTGTATCTATTCTAATAAAGTACTGTTAATCTTATATCTAAATATCGAGTGATGATTCATATGGCGCCCTCATAACATATACATAAACACTTTGCATTCATTATCCTTCCACCAAAGGAAACGAAGGTAATCGCGATCTTGCTTGTTGACAGATATTTGCAAGAACGCGGCTCTAATGTCGGCCGAAACACCTATCGCCTTTTGACGAAACTTCATTAGGATCCTCGGAATAAATTCTATCAAGTTTGGACCCGTAGACAAGCAATCGTTTAGAGAAGGAGATTTATTATCTTTTCGCGAGGATGCGTCGAAAACTGGCCTAATGCTCGTACTACTACCCTCTTTTATAACCGCCCGGGCCCCGATTCATGTACATTGTTATCCCAGCATAAGCAGATTTAGGTGGTATAAGTGCGGTATAACTCCGAATCCAATTCATGAAGACTTATCCCGCCTCGCACGGGGATAAGAAAATATGTAAACAGATGGCGGACATTTTAAAATTTTGCGTCTATGTGTAAAACGAGAAAAGTTGTCATAACTCTCATAAAACAAATCAGAAACCATCCCGGGCCTAGGCCCAGATGTAGAAAATTATTCATAATACAACAGTGTAGGCCTAAAGTTCCATTAGGCTATAGGAATAGATAAAATTAATACTAACGTTACACGTTTGACAAGCCCTAGGCCTCTTCTAGACAAACCCTAGGCCTGCACGACCTTGTTCAGACACACAACCCGCACAAATAACTAGTTTTTGATTACTAAAGCCTAATGCAGATAAAAAATAGTATGATAGTCTAGGCTATTCAAAATTTACGTCAATAATACGCCTTTTCTTTTCTTTTAACGATCTCACGCAATCTTCTGTCACTAAATAAAAATGTAAAACAAAAGATGGTGCAAATTTTCAGTGTTCATTTGCTAATTTGCTGATTTACATGGCTGTGGAATGCAGTGGAAAATAACATTTGTTGTGTCTGTTGTTGCATTGGAAATTTTTGATTGGATGAGAGTTGCTCAGACTTAACCAGGCCTTATCCTGCCATGTCCTGCATTATACCGTCCTTATACCACCTATACCCGGGATAAATGTACATGAATCGGGGCCCCGGTGAGGTAGGTAGTGGGCTTCATTACCAATTGTTTCCGGCTTTACCTCTTCAATTATTCCTTCTTCCTTCCAACTATCAAAGATTGATGCATACTCCTCATAGTGATTGCTTTCTTTCAACTTCTTTGTTGTATTTTGCAGTCTCTTCACAGCGACGTTATAATTATCCGACAAGGGTGGGTGGCCTTCGACCCAAGGCAAGTCGACTGCGTATCGACCATCTGGTTCTCTCTTGACAGTTCGCAGGAAGTGATTTGTTGTTTCTTCCGCCAACACTTGCTTTTCAACTTGGGTCGCATTGTCTGTGATTCCCAGAACATCGAGTTTCCAAAGATCTTGGATAGTACAGTCACTTAAAAACATTGAGGTGACCATGAGAGAATCGGTGGATTGTTGGACGCTATTATTATCAGTTATTTTGCCCATCAAAGTCCACCCTAACCGGGTCTCGATCGCGACTGGTCCTGACTCAAGAGAGTGCATGTTGCCAGTGAATAATTTACCAGCCACGTCGGCGCCGATCAAGATTTCGATCTGTTTAGATGCGTGGCCGAAATCACTCAGCTTTATATGCTTGTCCTCTAACTCGGAAATCCACCGCACCTTAGGAATACTTCCTGTATATTTACATATCTCGGGGTTATCTAAGACTTTAAAATGACATCTACAATCGTTGTCGGGGTTGGCCAGGTGAACTTCGTATTCTTTATGTTCTCTGGGTGTAGTCACCTGACCGCCAAACAAGCCGTGTTTTAAAGTTTCTCGTTTCTTTACTTTGTACCCCATTTCCCGAGCTATTGTACTAGTAATGTATGATCTTTGTGATCCGGTATCAATAATAGCTCGGGCTAATCTACTCTGTCCGTTGTTCCCCTCTACTTTAACTTGCACTGTCTGGAGTAGGACGTGTTGAGTAAGATTATTAGCATTTGCTAGTGTCGCACTGTCATCTGTCGCTTTCCGATCTATGTTTTTATCTTTTTGATTGGATACGAATTGTGCGCACATGATTGTATGATGCCGCTTTTCACACAACATGCATTTAACCTGAGCACGACAATGCTTTGCGGAATGATTGCGATTAAGACAAGAGAAGCAGGCCCGTTTCGAATTGATGATTTGCCTCTTCTCCTCGACAGTCATTCGTCTGGCTCGGAAACATTCATGTGATTTATGGCTCTTTTCACAGAACAAGCATGACTGTTTTCGCAGCTGACCACTTTCACTTGAATTCAATAGGTCAGCGGCCGTGAAGGGTTGCTTGGTCTTGGTATTGTTTACATTTGGACCGCGTGAATCAAATACGTATTTCTAGCTATTTTCACGCGTTCTTCGCATTCAACCTCATGTTTTAGGAAATTCATTAGTAACTGAAGATTGCTTTGATCTTCATCTTAAACTGCATGAAGTTGGAATATGTTCCGTTGCCTTTCCCATATTTTAACAAGATCTTCGGATAGGCAACTTTCGACCATAGGAAACAGTATTATAGCGTATTGGTCGTTCGCAATGCCTAGGGATTCGAGCGCACGTAACTGTGTTTCAATTTTATCGTATAGTTGCGATAAATGTAATGTGCGCTGTTTCCCATTTATAAGTTTTAACAGTTCGCGTATGTAAACATCTATAAGCACTTCTTTTTTACCATATCGCGACTGCAACGCTTCAATGGCCTTGGTATAACTTGTTGCGCTAGCTGGGAAACTGTCAATGATTTCTTTAGGGCGAGACCTAGCCGCACAACTCTGGCTTAAATATTGGAACTTATCTTCGGGTGCAATCTCACAATCATCACGGATTTTTTGAAATTGCCCCCAGAACGAAAGCCATTCTTTAATGTCGCCATTGAATTTTTTTAACTCTAACTCAGTAGTTTGTACTTTTTTGGTACTATTAGATGTAGAACTACACGGAGTTGAGTCCCTTGCAACATCGACTGTACAACTCAGTTTATTAAATCTTGTCTGCTAGTTTCTTTGAAATTGCGATATACTTCTCGCGGTAAGATTCTATTGCCTCGTACTCGTCGTTAAATGCGTCATCTTCTATGTAGAATCAGCAGATAACGCGTCATTAGTCGCGAATCAACATTTGAAAGCCTATTATATTGTCATTGAGCAAATCGAGTAACCGTTACATCGCTCGAGTTGGGTGTTATGATCACCTAGTTCCGAGCTAATTTGTTGGAATATCTTAGTGAAAGCTGCTCTTATCGGGTTCTCTGACGCTTGAGCGTCTCCATTTTTGTACTAACAAAAGATTGCAGTGCCCTGTCCTGTCACGGTCGCCAGATGTCGCAGGCCGATAGGATGTTGGTGGACCCGCGGAGTAGATAGGAGTAAAGTAGATGTTCACCCGCAAGGACTTCTGCGTAAATGGAGACTGGTGTCTAGAACACCTATTTTGTGGGCTATGCGAGCCTATAAGAAGCTCGGGAGCTCGGCGTCTCGCGACTAAGCCTATAGTAGGCGATAATCTCGGCGTCTCGACGTCTAAGCCTATATGAGGCAGCTAACTCGACGTCTAGGTGTCTATCATAGAGGATGGCATTCGAAGTCTCGCGACTAGGCCTATAGTAGGCATAAACTCGACGTCTCGAATGCTAGACCTTTAAGAGGCATGTCTGGAAGTTCTCGACGTCTCGGAGGTCTCGACGAAGGATGGTGTGGATATTGAAGGCGTAGCAATGAGAACAAGTGACGTAGGTTTAACTAGGATAGTGTATTGTGACAATATGTACATTGAACAGAGAGACAGGATAGATGTTGCGAGTGGCAGGCATAACCGAACCACTAGCGAGGCCCTCCAAGGAGCTCTGGTTTTATAGCAGAGTACGGTTGTCCGAACCCAAAGTTAGACATATGACCATCCCTGAAGAGGGGGGAAATGACGTTGTATGGTGTCCTGAATGTATCGCCACAAGAAACGTGAAAAAGAAATAACCGTTGCATGCTATTGACATTGAAATAGAACACAACGTAAAACTAACAAGAATGAAAACAGAAACACATACAAAACATACAAGAATAAACAATACAACCACAGACAATATGCAAATCAAAGTTAACTTATGAAAATAGATTGTCTTTCTTGCTTGATGTTTCAATAAAAATATATGTTTCATAGTTCAAATAATTGTTGTTTATGAATATAATGTGTAATAGATAGTAAAATACGCAAAGTATTAATTATTATATTCATATTTTTATCACTCGCGTGAAGTGGGGTTGCAACACCCATCCAACGATAACCAATCCTACTATCTCGGCTAGCACAAGCTGCACCCGTAGTGGCAGGAATGTTAAACGTCCGCACAGATATCTAAACCGAGGGGTTAACGACCAAAAAAATCAGTGTACACTTAGGAAAAATGTTAAAAAAAAATTGAAAAAATCAAAAAATCAATATGGTGAAAAAAAATCAAAAAATCATCAAAAAATCAAAAAAATCACAAAAAAATCACAAGAAATCACAAAAAATCACAAAAATCACAAGATGATTTTAAAAAATCATTTATTTTTAAAAAATCACACAAAAATCAAAACGATAAAAAAAAATCACGAAATCAAAACAAAAATCAAAAGTCGCAAAAAAATCCCAAAAATCAGATAAAAATCTAAAAATCACGGAAATCAATATAGATCAGTGAAATTTAAAAAAATCACAGAAAATCATGATGATTAAAAAATAAAATCAGAAAATCACATCAAATTGAAATGGTAAAGAAATCATCGGAAATCACGAAACACAATAAAAAATCGATAAACACAATCTAAAAATCACGGAGATGACAAAACATGCGGCATTCGTGTTGGATCGAAGTCGAGATCAAAGGAGCCACATTTGCGTTTATGTGAGTATATTTGAACTACACGGCGATACAATGTTTGGCGGCGTACACGGCTGGATAATATGATTCCACTGCCAAGGCCAGTGCGCGGGCCATTGTACACGCGCAACCCTTCTCGCTACAGTAAACACTGCACTGTGCCTTTGTTTCTGCCGCGATTTCGACTTCTACTGCGATTTTTGCGGATTGCTGTATCGGACAGTCTGAGGGCAGCCTTCATTAGTGCACGGGCATTTTGCTGTGGAGGTGGTTGCTGTTTTCTTGCTCACGATGAAGACAAATGAAGATGTAGATAGGGTTGAAGAAACCATCTGCGACACCACAAACTCACTACGAACGAACAAAGCATCAAACAAATCACCAAAATCCAAAAAAATCAATTGAGATAAAAAAAATCACAAAAAATCAATAAAAAATCAAAAAATTTACAAAAAAAATCCACAAAAATCATTAAAAATTAAAAAATCACGAAATCACGAAAATCACAAAAAAAATCACGAAATCATAAAAAATCTTAAAAAATCACAAAATCAAAAAAAATCAATTCTGATTTCGAAATCAAAAAATCAGTGTACACTAAAATGCCGAGTTGTCAACCCCTCGATCTAAACTAATGCAGCCCAGCATCTGTATGTTTTGAAGAGTAAATTTTAATTGTTTTGGTAAATCAATTGAACTGCATAAATGCCATGATATCCATACCTATGTATGTTATTGTTAATAATATGTATGGTTATTGTTAATAATATGTATGGTTATAATCGACGTTATATTATATATTTATATATCTGGTTATGTTAAACGCCAGTTGATACTGGTGAGTGTTTTTGGGAAAAACTTAAGTGGTGAGATGTGATAGTTACATTTAGTTACATTCTGTTAAATTTAGGAGGAAATTTAAATTGTTTTGTTAAATCAATTGAACTGCATAAATGCCATTATATCCATACCTAGGTATGTTATTGGTTAATAATATGTATGGTTATAATCGACGTTATATTATATATTTTATATTCTGGTTATGTTAAACGCCAGTTGATACTGGTGAGTGTTTTTGGGAAAAACTTAAGTGGTGAGATGTGATAGTTGTGACAGCTGGGACTTGGCCCTACGCCATGTTGATGACGTAGGGGTAGAGTCGAGGAGGCTGTGGAACCAGGCTGGCAGAATATGGGAATGCAGTGGTTCTAGAGGTGGGCGTGAATATGGTAGTTGGCTAGAGGTGTGTGAGTATGTACTACAGAATAAATTATGTTATCACGTACAATAAGGCATATGTGTTCCTTTATTTAATAATTACGTCCAGTGTAATTCCTGAACATAAGACAATCATCCTGTATGTTTAAAGTAGGTAAGTCTCTGTTTATGTTATGTATATTATCTGTGTGGAAATAGACTAGTTTTGTTTTCTCTTTATTGAGTGCCAAATCATTTACTTTACACCATTCGTTCTTTTCTGTTATTGCAAAATTTGATTGGTTCAATAGCTCATCCCACTCCGATGCATTATGTACTTTACTTGCATCATCAGCAAATTGTACAACAAGTCCAGTTGTTGAGTTTGCCGGCAGGTCATTTGAATAGATAAGAAATGCAATAGGCCCAAGGATAGACCCTTGAGGAACACCTGTCACTATTGATTCCCAGTCTGAATTGTATGTTTGTTCTCGTTTCAGTTTTTTATCAACATGCAAAATATTTACTACTTGTTTTCTATCTCCTAGGTATGATTTAAACCAGTCAAAAGCTATTCCCCTTATACCATAGTACTGTAATTTTTGTAGGAGAGTTTCATGGTTAACGGTGTCGAAGGCTTTCGAAAGGTCGAAGAACAATCCCAATACTTTATCTTTTTTGTCCAATGCTTCGAGTATTTTATCAGTTAGTGAGAAAGCAGCTGTGAGTGTGGATTTACCTTTTTGAAATCCATTTTGACAATTTGTCAATATTTCGTTATCTTGCAGGTATTTTAAAAGTCTATTATGCATAACTTTCTCTAATATCTTTGAAAAGATTGGAAGCAATGATATAGGCCTATAATTTCCTACATTTTCCCTTTTGCCTTTCTTGTGAATTGGAATGGTTTTTGTCTTTTTAAACCAGTTTGGAAAAATACCCGTACTTAACGAGTTGTTGCAGATTTCCGTCAGCGGCTCAACTATATATTTTGCAGAATATTTTACTATTTTCGCACTCAATGAATAAATGTCCGTTGAGGATGTGTTTTTCATGTTGGCTCAATTTTGTTAATGAACATTGAATGAGCTACATTCTTGGAAATATTCTTTAGTTTTTCTAATGCATTTAACGTCTGGTTGTTACCAAAAGTATTGCTATTGTTATTTTTAGGTTTGCATTGTTTGGGCACATTGATAAAAGTTTGATTAAATATTGTTGCAACTTGGGTTGGATCTTTTATTATGCACCCATCTATTTCTAGTTCTATGTTTTTATGTGCAAGTGGTCCCTTACCCGTTTCCTCTCTTATTATCTCCCAGGTTGTTTTAACTTTATTATTAGACCGCTGAATTTTTTCTTCTAAGTACATTTGTTTTGCTTTACGTTTTACTCTTTGAAAAGTTTTTTTATATACTTTGTATTTTGTTAAGTTTAGTTCTGTGGGACAGAAGGTTTTTTGCTTATAGAGTTTATCAAGGGTGTGGCTTGATATAATTATCCCTTGAGTAATCCAACTAGAATTTCCCCCTTTTCTTGTTGCTTTGCTTTGCTTTAGAGGAAATGCCTCATTAAAGTGTATGCAAAATGTTTTAATGAATTCTTCTGCCTGTTTATCTACACCTGTTTGTGTGTATGTACACTCCCAAGTCTCATTACCTAGAAGGTTCTTTAATTTAGCGTAGTTTCTTTTGCTGTGTATGCGTATGTTTTTTTTAATGTGTTGGGTTTCAGCTACTTTCCCTAATGTTTTGGGATTTATACTGATAATTAGGGCATTGTGGTCCGAGAAATGTACCATTTTGTTAATTACAGTAGGCTATATTGTTGCTCTGTTACATTCGTAATTATATTATCAATTGCTGTTTGGGAGTGTGATGTGCATCGAGTTGGTGTGTTATTTATGGCCCTATAGTATTGAATGTTTCAAGAAGCGAGACGATGGCCCGCTTGTTAGGACTATCCAGTGGCGTCGGAACAGGGGCACCTGTTTGTGTGTATGTACACTCCCAAGTCTCATTACCTAGAAGGTTCTTTAATTTAGCGTAGTTTCTTTTGCTGTGTATGCGTATGTTTTTTTTAATGTGTTGGGTTTCAGCTACTTTCCCTAATGTTTTGGGATTTATACTGATAATTAGGGCATTGTGGTCCGAGAAGTGTACCATTTTGTTAATTACAGTAGGCTATATTGTTGCTCTGTTACATTCGTAATTATATTATCAATTGCTGTTTGGGAGTGCGATGTGCATCGAGTTGGTGTGTTATTTATGGCCCTATAGTATTGAATGTTTCAAGAAGCGAGACGATGGCCCGCTTGTTAGGACTATCCAGTGGCGTCGGAACTTTCATGCCATGGGGGCATAGGGGGGCAGATTTTAGAGTTGAAAATCAATATTTCTACTCTACTTTTTGGGAAAGCAACGTTGGATGCTCCTGTCAACAATTCATTTCCAGGAAGAAACAACCCAACTATAACAGGAATGTTAGGTTTGCTGACGTACCCCATGCCTGAACCGTCTATCCGACTATCTTTATAACCAGCCACCCGTCTTGTATTGTGTGCCGATCACTCACTTCAGTGAGATGGACACGTGACTCAGACTCACGTCTAATCCAAACATCCCTTTGAACGATTTGCTCGCAAGTTCGGATTTGGTTCGCTTGTGTCGCATCGTTATGCGTTCACTGTTCAGTCATCTCTGTAGTGGTGTAGTGACTGTGATTATAGCGATGTGGCAAGTAAGTAAGTAAGTAAGTAATTGATTTATTTAACAATACAACTGCTATTACATACAATGTACATTGTTATGATACAAGATAAAATATACAACCATGGCAGGTATAACAACATGATAAAAGTGAACAATACAGGCAAGGATAATCTACCAAATCTCTTTAACTACATATTCCCTACATTGGGTTTTAAACTTATGCACACACACCTCATCCTTGAGACTTTTACTAAGCCCATTGTAGACCCTAACTCCACTATAGAAAACACTGTTCTGTGTCCTACTTTTATTGCACCTCCTAACATCTATATCATTACAATTTCTCATATTATACTTAACAGAGTCTGACACATACTTAATATTCTTACTAAAATAACCAGGTAACATACCTTTGGTTAACTTGTGAACAAATATTAATACATTAAAATGAATTAGTTGATTAACTGATAACATATCTAGTTCCCCCAACTGACTCTAACGGAGTGTTTTTTTGTCACATTTAAGTAATATTCGCATCCCTTTATTTTGCATTTTTTGTAGATAGCTAAATCTTAAAGGGGTTTTCCCCACAACAATGTATTACAATATTTAAAAATGTGCATTACTATTGCTTTAAAAAAACTATTTTTCTAGTTCTCGCGGGAAAGGTTATTCCCAAATTTTCCCCCTAAAAATCCAATTTTTTTCCCCTTTTTTTTTTTCCCTAAATATTAAACATGCTGTCTAGTTTTAAGTACTGAAAATAATTATCCCCAAAATTTTTTAAATTTCACTAACAAAAATGTATATTTTCACCCAATAAATCCTAATAAATTTTTTCATTACAACTCTCCTCCCCTTTGTCCCCTGCTTTTAATGATGAGGTTAAACAACATACATTTATTTTTAAACTTAGATTTAACTTAAAATTTATTAAGTTTAACCCAAATTCAGATAATTTAACAAAAACCCCTCTTTTCCCTTGCATCAAAAATCTCTTGAACACTAAGCCCTGAAAAATGAAAACACCCGAGTCGCCCTGCAAAAAAGGGTTTAAAAAATGTTTTTATCATCATTAATACTGAATATATAAATTTAATAGATAATGAACAAAAAACCCCCCCCAAACACAGACCCCTGAGGGACACCATAAAAATTTTCCCCTGAAACTTCTTTTTTGGAATTTAGTTTTTTTGCTTCCTACCCAGTTAAATATTTTTCCCAAAACCAACCCAAGCCTTCCCCCTTACTCCTTTAATTGTCAACTTATTTATAAAAATCTGCCCATCAATGGGTTTCAAATCCCTTTTTTTAAATGTTTTGGGAAAGGACAGAAACATGACTTTCCATCACCCCAAAATTTTTCACCCAATTATAAATGCCCAATTGTAATGCGTCCCCCGGCAAAAATGACCATTTCTAAACCAGATTGATGTCATTAAAAATCCCCCTGTTTTCAAAAAAGCCTAACAGCTGCTCATGTATTACTTTTCAAGCCTTTCTCGAAAGTAGGGAGCATTTTAATTGGGCGGAAATCTTTCGGGGTTTTTTTGGCTTAGGAATTTTACCAATGGGGAAAACCTCTGCAACTAGCCATTTTTTTGGGTACCTTACCAGCCCAAAAATTACGGGTTTTATTTCTCAAAGAGCAGGGCCCCCCTCAACGTAAAGTTTTTTTCCCAAAAATAATTTTTGATATTCCCTCTCCGTCCCTTTCTTTTTTGGGCATTTTTATTTATGATGCGGCAAATTTTGCCTCAGAGTTATCATTTAAAAATCCAAAAATTTAAATTTTTATTTATGCCCCCATTTTACTATATTTATAACCCCTTTCAAGTACTGTGGGGCCTATTTTCATTCTAAAATTCTCACATTCCCCGCATCACTAGGGGCGAAACCAAAAATTTTAAACAATGTCCTGTATACTATTTTGGTAATAATGATTGAACTTTACAGCACTACTTACTTTGGGGTCACTGTTATTTTGAAACCCCAAATTTTATCTTTACATTTAATTTTTTCCCTTTTTGGTTCCCAAAAAACTCTTTTTAAACCCTTTTTCCCTTCCCCTAGGGCCCACCCTCTTGTTTAAACAATTTTTTCCTGTATACTTATTTTTCCCCCCCCTCCTAAAAAACATACCCCAAACTTATTTCTATATCCCCTTATACTCATCCCAACCCTCTTTTGCATGAGTCAACTGGGGGCCTTTGGGATGTACATGTACCCCCTTAAACCTTTGAAAATTTTAAAAACTTCATTTTTAAAAACCGAGGTTTTCCCCCTTTAAATTTTGTTGTCAAAGTGAGGGAGCTTCTTAGGAGAAACTGAAATTTAAACATTCCACCATACATGTAACATATTTCCTACCCAAACAAATCAACATCATTACTTTCAAAATTTCCCAATTTTTTTTCCAGAAAACCATTTCTTTGGAAAAAATCATAATCCACATCCCCCGGGTTTACGTCTTACCCATGCTTTCTCAAATTTCAAACTTTTTTTTTCAACTCTTTTAAACCAAATTTATTTGTAAAAATTTTAAGGGATCTGTTTATGGGTTGGTCTGGGATTTTACTTTAACTTGGGTTTGTGTGGCCCCAGAGAAAACTAGGGGGGGTTTTTAATTTGACTCATGTTATCCCTTTGGGCACTCTAGTGTAACTTTTTACCATCTGAGAAAAAACCCGACCCTTTTATTTATTTTTTAAAAACCCTGCTATAAGTTTTAACCCCCTTTATATTTATGTTAAAATCACCAAGCACAAAAATTGCCCGTAACGGGTTTTTTGTCACATCATCAAATACCAATCCAAAAAATTTAAAAAATCAACAAAATTTTATGAATTAAAGGGGAGCCCCCCCCCAAAACCACCCCGCAAAGTGAAAACTGCCCAAATTTTTTAAACCCAAGCCCCCACCCTTTGCCCTTCAATAACATTATAAAGCACAGTATATTAATTCCCTCCTTTTAAAAATATTGTTAACCCCCTGTGGGGCCCAGACGGGTTTATAGTACTTTTTCCCCCAAATTTTTTATAAAACCCCCACAAATTTCACTATCATCAAAATTTTCTGGGACATGCGTTTCCGAAGCATAACATAACGGGGGCTTCCCTCACCAAAAATTATACACCTTGTCAAAATTTCCTTTTTAATTTGAAATTTTCAGCTCAATTTTTATCGCCACCCCTAAATTTTTATTTTACTAACAGATTTTTCTTTCCTGGGCTGTTAACGATCCTTTTCAAGTTTTCGCAGTATTTGGGTACCAACCTCATGATCAGTAAAGCAAATTTACACCATACCTTGTATTGGAATGCCCACAATTTTACACGTAGGGGATTTTGAATTTCCCGGGGAAATCGGTGCCCCAAACCCCTCCGCAGTAGCCCCACGTTTTTGGGCCCCCCTTGCATTTCCCTTTTTGGGAATGTCCATTTTCCTTGGGGCAATTTTAGCATTTTTTTGACTGTACGTAATCCTGTAACCCAAATCTCTCCCCTTCTATGCTTTTGCACCCTTTTTTTTTTTTTTTTTTTTTAGCAGTAATTTTCAGATACCGGATCTGTTTTTAAATTTCTATTTTTTTCACATAAATTTTTGCACCCAATCTTCAGTACACTATTTTTTAAAACCCCGCCCTTCCTCATTTTTCCCCTCCAAATTTTTTTTGGGCCTTTAATCTTCTCTATCAACCTCCCCTTTTTCCCACTTTGTAGGTTTTTTTTCCCCAACACATTAAGTCCCTTTGGGTTCCTCACACTTTGGAAAATTGTTTCGTAAGACACCCATTGTTAAATTTCCCCCTTACTTGTACGATTTTCAGGGAATCATTATCCTTGCACTCCCAAAATGATTCCCCTTCACTTTCTTCCTTCACCCCTTTGCACCCCCCCAGCCAGTTCAACTGGGGTTTTACTCGACCACCAAAATTTTTTCCTCGTATCTGCACTCTTTTGGTTTTCCCTTCAGCTGATTCCCCTTCGGTCTCACAATTTATCAGTTTAAAGTCCATCATCACGGTCCCATATCCCCACCTTTCCCGGTAAAAACTTTTAGGTTCTGTCTAGAAATTCTACTTTTAGGGCACACTAGGCCTCCCCAAAACCAGTAGGCCCCAAATCCTGGCCTAGGGCCTTTGGGACATTATCAAAACCCCTAGGTCCAAACCTCATTTTTATTGTCATCACTGGATCCTACTAGATCATTTGAGTCCCTATTTTGGGAGTCCCTTTGATGTTGTCCCCGCAGTTCCAGTCCTTTTTTTTTTTTCCCAATTATTAAACCCCTTTTTAGCAAAAATAACTTCACATGGCGGGGTTTTAAATCTTGTGTACGCCCCCTTTCCCCCCGCATACCTATCATTTTTATTTTTTCACAGAAACCCCTTTTAAATTAAACCCCAAAATTTTTATCACATTTAATTGTTTTGTGTAAAGTTGGACCCCAGTCAATTGAAACCCAAACTGTTTCACCCTCAAAACCCCCTTTCTTTTGGGGGGGTCCTTTTTTTCCCAAATAATTTGTTTTCAACACTTGCAAAAACCCGCCCCTGTGTCTTCCTCCATCCCATCCATTTATTTGAAGACCTTCTCTCTTCCCAAAATTCCCTTGGGGGGCCTTTTCCATTTTAATTGTTTTAAATATTTTTTTTTTATTAGCTAAATTCTTTCCCAAAAACTTTTTTTTAAAAAACTCTCTTAGTTATTTTCCCCCTATTGATGAAACAGTGAATAACATAGGCCCCCCTTACACTTTACAAAATTTCCCCATTTGGGCCCAAAAATTTTCCCCAAAACAATGTAAAAACTTAAAAAAAATGTCATATTTAAAAAACCAAAAAAAAAAAACAAATTTAAAACCTCCCCCAACAAACCCCCGCCAATGCACCATTTTAGGCCATAGTAGATGTGCTTTCTCTTGCAAAGGGGCATGGAAAAAACCCGTTTTAGACTAGTGGGGGGCGCCTTGCTCGGGCCCTTTTTTCTAAATGAGGTTATGTGGTAATGCCCTTCCCAAATATTTTTTACTTATTATTCTGGGAAAAATAAAAACTAAATTTACTAACTGTAAAATATTAAAAAAAAGAACACAAAAGGTTTTAAAAATAAAAAAAATATTATTTTATTGAAAAACAAGAAAAATTTGTATCAAAATTTCATTTTTCATAGCTATTAGTTTTTAAAATAAATAAATATTCAAAGAACATGGTACATGATTAAAAATAAAAATGTGGAAATACAAACATGATTGGAAGGGATTTTTTTATATTTCGGGGGAAATCAAAGTACCCGCGGGGAGGGATTTAAATTAGGGATGGGCGAAACCCCACTTTTTTTTGACCCGGGTACCCGTCCACTTTACCCGCGGGTTAAACCCGGGGAGTAAAACAAAAAAAACGTGTGGGGGTGGGCTAATGGAATAAAATTAAAAAATAAACTTTTTTTTTTTTTTTTTTTTGGGGGGGTTTTTTTTTTTGATTGATTGTTTGGGTATTGCTTTTAAAGTCTCATTAAATTTTTGCAACATGGTTGGGTTTAAACGAGACGAACGGAGGGGCGTAAGGGGGGACGCGGGGGGACAAGGGGTGGAAAGGGCCCGCAGCCACAAGCGTATGGGGAGGGCAGGGGTTCCCCCACGTCGTGGTCGTCTCCGTCTGTGTCATCATCCGTCCGTGTTGTCTTTGTCGTCGCCGTCGGGGAGGTAGTCAAAAGGGGAAAGGGGTTCCCCGACGACGACCCAGAGCTCGCCATTAGTTTCAGGGAGTGAAACTCCCCTATTCACGGGCCAAACCGCGAGAAGGTGTCGTGTCGAGTTGGAATTTGAAAGGCCGCCCAAATGAGAGTAAACATGATAAGGAAAGGCAATTATCACCATGGGTGATAGCTTTTAAGTTTTGACTTCTAGCAGATTGAAAACATAAGTGATGTTGTGACTGGTAATTATTTACGAGGTATAATCTCTGGAAGATCGCATGAGCAGTTAGGCAGGAGGGGTGCGGGGGGGTGGGGGGCATACTCAGCACACAAACCCACAAGTCGGCGGCATGAACAAAGGACATTATAATTCAGAAGAAAAACGCCGTCAATAAGCACAAAAGATAATGAGAAAGCGCATATGTTTACATTAACCTTACGCCTAAAATGTGACATCTCAATTCAGGAACTGGGTTAGTGATGATAGATAGTGATGTAAGAAATTCATAAAACCTGACAGTGATCAGACATGTCTCTTGTCCAATGTGGTATTATTGTACCCGTTACGCCATCTGTCTTCATGGTAGCTGGTGGCGGGTTGACTTCTTGGATGTCACAGATGTAGTCCTCATGGCGTCATCTTGTCATCATAATGGTATACAGGGTTTCAAAAATACCATGCCGAGATGACCGGGCATGTAAAAAAAGTGGTTGGGCACTAGATTATTTTCCCACATGCCCGTCTGGGCATGTAGGAAGTCTCACTATCGCCCGCGCTTAGCCCTTAGCTCTCGCAGCCTGGGAAAAAAGATAAGTCCACTTGTCCAGTAACGGGCCCCATGCGTGGTGATTGCGGGCCCATTAAGATAACACTCACTGTTCCTTGCGTTGGTTATATCTTGTCACAGTCTAGTCAAGGTCACGATGCGTTGGCGGGGGTTGGGAGGGCTGGAGCCTGAATGCCAGAAAAAACAAGATAGGGAAAGGGCCCAGCCTTGGTCATCTTGGTCTTCATAATGGCATGGTAGTCTTCACTCTTCATGTCATCTCATCTTCTTGGATGTTAATGTGTTATAGTTGGCCGATTCATGCAGCCATTAGCAAGAAACTGCCTACGGGCTATTCCGTAGAATTAATTTATAACTAATAAGGGCATAGCCTAGCAATACTCGTCCTGGGCCCTTTCTCACCCTTTTATGGTCAATGATAATCACTTTCTATATTGATTGGTCAGTAATTGAAACATTTTATTATGCCTCAAAATTATTTCCTTCGAATATTTGTAGGCCTACTTAATTGCCATGTGACTTTCACGTGCGTTCTAAGACTTTTTTTTTATCAATATTTTGAAGTAAACAACTGCTATATCGACCATAATCGATTTGTCGCGCAAAAAGCGACGATAACACTCTGATGCTCGGACTTTGAACTACTGAAACTCGAAACAAATGAAGGAACACTGCCACACGATTTAGCATTGCTCTTTCAGCACCCTGGGATAGGCCTAACTGGATATTGACATTGCACACTGTATCTATTCCAACATCTTTGCATTGTACTAACTCACGTCATGCCTTTTAAAATGTATCTTTGTATCTTCACTGCCTCCTTCATTTTTTTGCATCATTTTTTCGAATTATGATTACCAATAAGTCTTTAACGTCTTGACCGATTAGCTGAAAATTTGAAAAATAGGAGAGAATGGTGTATTATTGACCCTGCAAAATTTCATAACGATCGGAACATTTTATTTTTTTATTTTTTATTTTTTTTTTTATTTTTTTATAAACCAACGATCGGATTTTGTTCAAAAACTATACAGCAACCCGCCTAGGTGGTACTACATGTGTGAAAAATTTCAGGTCGATCAGAGAAACGGTGCGACCTGTATCGAAGCAGTAACAGAAAAAAAAAAAAAAACAGACATTCGAGCCATAAGAGTCAAGTGGAGATTAGTGGGAAGATTATTCCTCTTAGAGTGTAAGTAGTGTAGTGTGAAGTGTAAAGTAAAGTGTAAGTGTGTGTGTAGTATTTCGTGTTTAATGGTGTTAAAGATTAAATTGATATCGTAATTTAAAATATATGAACGTACTAACAGCCTTCATTAGTATTTTTGTTTAAAGAAAGGGAAAAACAAAAATATGTTGCCTGTATGCTTCGTCATTACACAAAAAAATTATGTTGTTTTTTATTAAAAGGGGCCAATTCACGTTAATTTTTTGAGTTTTTAGATAGCAGATAATTGATGTAAAACATCGTTTACAGAGTCCGAGTGCAGTTAAAACATGACGAAATAACAGTAGTAAAGTGAAATTTTTTTCGCCTTTGGCGAAAAGGGCCTCCGGCATCTGGGGCTTCGCCCCAGACCCCATCTGTACTCTACAATATTTACTAATGGATTTGCCCCCCCCAACTTTCAAAACGTTCCGACGCGCCTGGGACTATCTACCATAAAATCTATGTTTATATCCCCACATATAAATATGGTCTTTGATTCCCTGACGAGTTTGATTAGAATTTTTTCTATTTTAGTTAGGAATATTTTTATGTCACTGTCAGGTGTCCTGTAGATGGAAAGTATTACAGTATTTTGAGTTGGGAGCTCTATTGCTATACATTCAAAGTGCTTTTCTACTGAGAGAGCAAAACAGGTCCTCCCTCACTCTTACATTGTCATGCTGTTTTAGTAAATTATATACATACTCCTCCACGAAAAGATTCACTTCGGCAAACGATGAAGGAGCCATGTATTCAGGGATAACTGCGTTTTTTCTCCCCCCCATTAGCCAGTGTTCTGATATGCAGATAGCTCTGGTATTTTTTTTAGTGTTTTGATGAATTTCCAAGTCCTGAACGTGATTTCCAAGACCTTGAATATTTAGAGTTAAAAGGTCAAATTTTTGTAGAATTTAAATTTTAAGCATAGATTTTTCCCTGAATTTTGAGCATATGTGATGTAGTGGGCCTATTTTCCATTGTGCTCTTTTTATTTTTTTTATTTTCAAGTATTATGTTGGTGTTGTGTCAGGCTGAGCAAGCCAAAATTCGTACCTGTGTTTTCCTCTGTAACTGTATGTTTTTCTTGAGAATGTGTACCCCTACTATAGTTTGTAGTGAGTACGGCCTATTACTTTATGGTTGGTTTTAGACTTTCGGGAGGGTTGAGATCTAGTGGGTGGTGGTTCAGTTGGGCTACCAATGACTGGTTCAAGTGCAGTCTCCGTACTCTCAGGCGGATCTGGGGTCATGTGGTGTATTCAAAGTTCAAACCTCCCGCTTACTTGCCTCGACACATTTACAAGGCGGTGTATAAAACAGTATGGCGTCGCTTCCTTCTGACAATCTCATGCACAATATCATGTAGTAGATTTATGTACAACGTTTTATAATAAATAATGCTTTAAAGCTTACAAGATAATCATGGCTATGCATTATTACGAGCCTTACCTACACCCACCATACATACATAACAAACTGGCGACGAAGATATGGATTTGGTAAGGTAGATTTACATTACAGTTTACAATGCCTGAAACTATCCGAGCGTTTCTCAACCACGTGGTAATGCAAGTGGGCTAGTTTGCTTCGATCGGACCGTTTAGGCCCCGGGGAAGAGCCATGGGACGTTTACGTCGAAAGGATCGAAATTGCATTCGACGCGTTCGATTGGGCTGAAGCTAAGAAGAAGAATGTGTTTTTTCTCTGTGCTTGGAAGCGAAACATTTTGGTGCTACGCAACTTGGCTACACCAAGGACATCACTGATCTGTCGTTCACAGAGGTAAAGGACCTGTTTAAACAAGTGGGTACAGCCCTAAGCCTAGAAAACGAAACACAAAGGTTTAGATTTCGAAAGCGTCTACAGCTAGAAAAACGAAACTATACTCGAGTACCTACAGGAGCTCAAAGTCTCAGTAAGCATTGCGAGTTCACAGACCTAGATGAGAATCTGCTAGACCAACTCATTGCAGGAGTTCGGGACAAGATTTTGCAAACCAAGCTGCTGGCGGAGGGAGATGCCATTACCTTTCAGAGAGCATTGAGATTGCTACGGCAGCGGAGACGTCGCAGCGAGATTTTCCAAGTCTTACGCGGAAATGCAGGGGCAGGCGGCCAAGTACAAAAGGTCGGGGCTACCCAAGGTACATCGTACAAGGCAGGCAGAGGTAAGCCTAAGAATAATTTTGATTCTAGGCCTAGGCCTACTACAAGGCAAATTCTGCCAAAGGCATGTGCTATCGCTGTGGCAATGCAAACCAAGGCCGATGCATGCAGTGCAAAGACCTGACTGTCACAAATGTCAGAAGACAGGCATATTTCTAAGGTATGCATGTCCCAAGTCTGGGAACAATACCAAGTTAGGGCCTAAGACCTCGGGTACCAATCTGCTTACATCAGAGGTGGAAGACTCATATCTTTTTCTGTCTCAAGGTGGAGAAAGATAGACATGAGGGCTCTTTCAAGGTGGCTGTTGAGTTGAATGGAGTAGACTTAACAATGGAAGTGGCACAGGATCAAAACATTCAATCATTGGCATAGACGCGTTTAGACGTCTATGGCCTACCGATCCTCCGCCACTAGCGCCATCAAAGTTCAAACTGCGAACCTGGTCACAACAGGATTTTAGCAGTCCCTGGGAGTGGCAACGGTAACCGGTGCAGTATGGGAAAAAATTATGCCAGTTCCCACTATACGTGATGCAGACAGATGGGCCTAGCCTACCTCGGCAGAGACTGGTTTCACCACTTGGGGCTGGCTGTGACCAGCGTGAACCAGTTAGGTGTAATGATGGCAATCTTCCTAAAGAATTGCATGGCCTAGAAAACGTTTTTGCAGGCGGTTTAGGTTGTTACAAAGGGAACCGGTTCACGTGGAACTAATTAGATCCAATCCCTACACCTGTCTTTCGCAAACTCGGAGCCCACCCTACGCATTGAAAGGAAGTCTGACCAGGCCCTAGAACAAATGCAACGTGACGGGTAGTCGAGACTATAGCACAAGGGAAGGGGGTACACCTCCTGTTTTTTGTTGCCAAGCGCGACAACACTGTGCGAATTTGTGGTGATTATTCGGGGACAGTCAACCCTTTTTTTTGAAGGTTGATATTTATCCTCTACCTACAAATACGGAAGTGTTACATCACTCTCTGGAGGATGCTTTTTCACACGGTTGGACCTCGATAGGCTTACACCCCAAATACGAGTGGATGACGAGTCATCACGGGTACTTGCACTGAATAAACAGCAAGGCCTACTCCCAATGCTGCGTCCTTCCCTTTGGGCTGGCGTCCGCACCAGTATACTTCCAGAGACTGATGGGAAAATTTTCTTAAGGACAGAAGGTGTAGTAATTTTCCTTGATGACTTACTCGTTTTTAGGAAAGACAAAGGAGGAATGCTGGGCGAGAACGAGAGCTGTGTTGGAAAGATTTGATACTGCTGGTTTACGTCTCAAACTGTCTAAATGCGAATTTTTTTGCCATCAGTAGAGTTTCTAGGGGGTTTTGATTGATAGCAAGGGAATCCACCCTACGGAGGATAAAGTACAGGCTATTCGATCGGCACCCGCACCTACAAATCTGCAGAAGTTGGAGTCATTCCTGGATTTCTTACATTCTTAGGCCCCTACATTCCGAATATTGGCTACCAAACTTACGCCACTTTTACGAGCTTACACGCAAGGGGCAGCAATGACCTGGAGCCAGAAGCATGAGCAGTGTTTCAAAGATGCCAAAACAGCAAGTCACATCTGATCAGGTACTGGTTCATTACATTTTACTAAACCATTAGTAAGTTGTGATGCATCGCCGTACGGGTTGGAGCGGTACTGTCACATTCCGAGCCAGATGGTTCCGAACCTCCAATCGCCCTTTTAGTCTCGTACACTACAAACGCAGGAAAAAATTATTCTCAGCTAGATAAGGAATTTTTATCAATCATGTTCGGGTTAAAGAAATTCCACCGTTTTATTTATGGGCGAAAATTTTTTCATATATACTGACCATAAACCATTAGTAGGTCTGCTTCGGCCAGGGCGAGTGTTACCTGATGTATTATCCCACGTATGATGCTTTGGAAATTTACTTTAGGATGTTTATCTGTATGATATCAAGTACCGTCCCGGTAAAGAGAATTCAAATGCAGACTTGTGCAGCCGATTACCGTCCCAGGACCGGATACACCAGAGTTTCCCGGAACCAGCGGATGTGTGGTTACTACAAAGGGCAGCCTGCAGAACTTCCAATCTCGGCTGACACCATACGTCTGGAGACGAAGAAGGCATCATTTCTTTCTAAAGTTGTAGCTGGTGTGCTAATTGGGTGGGAACCATCGAAGTTACGGTTGAGTTTCAAACCCCACCTTCGGAATACAACGGGGTTATCGGTGGAAGGTGGGTGTCTTCTCTATGCCAAAAGAGTATGGTTCCCGAGAGTCTACGAGTCGATGTTCGAAAATGTTACATGCAGTCCATCAGGGAATCGTTGCGACAAAGGCAAAGGCCAGGAGTTATGTTTGGTGGCCAAACATGGACCGAGCCAACGAAGAAATGATTGGCCAGTGTACATCTTGTGCTGCAAAAAAGCGTGCACCCACAACATCGAACGTGATTCCATGGAGTGTCCCCAGTCGACCCAGTCGCGTATACACATTGACTTTGCAGGGCCTACGGAAGGACATACATTTTTCATAGCTGTGGACGCTTACTCTAAGTGGCCAGTTGTGAAGACACCCGGGGGTCACTTACGGCAAAGACAGCGATTGACGTTCTCCGAGACATGTTCACGGACTACGGGATTCCCGATGAGATCGTTTCAGATAATGCGGCAGCATTCAAAAGGGGAGGAGTTTCAAGACTTTCTTTACAAAAACCAGATTAAACACATAACCTCAGCACCTTACTCGCCTGCATCTAACGGTTTGGCAGAACGTTATGTTCAAAACGGTTAAACAACACTTACGAAAGTTCACGGCGGATAAGTGGCGATTGAGTTTGGAAACTTTTGTTAGCTCTGAGGAACTACACCCAGTACCAGTACCGGGTTTACTCCGGCAGAAATGCTAATGGGCGAAAATCCACACAATGCTCGATAAATTACATCCCAACAAAAAGACTTCTGTGGAGAGGGAGAGTGTGGCTGTTTAAGCTCAACAAACAGACTTTCCTACCGACAATTTGCAGAAGAGGACTCAGTGATGTACCGCAACTATGGTCCTGGACCAAAGTGGCTGCCTGGGAAAATATCGGAAGTACACGGCCCAGGAACTTCACCGTCGAAGATGCCAGTGAGCAGTACACGCGTACATCTAGACCAAGTTCTACGCAGAAGTTCGGTGGTAACCAGTGGTAGCAAGGGGGACTCTTCCCGAAGCTTCCCAAGGGGCCCGAATAGTGCTGTAATGCCACCAGATGCTGGCAACTCCAGTGCTGTTATACAAAAAGATAAATTTTGTACAAGAACGTTGTACAGATTCCCAGGAACTATCTACGTTTTGGGGTTTTAGTCTCCTGTTGAGTTTGACACCCTTTAAAATCCCTAATTGGACTGAGTAACTAAACTCAACTAGTCGTCACTCTTCAAGGGCTACAAAGCCACCATCCTATTTGAAGGATTCATTGTTAGTTTTTGGTCATGATGCTTTTGTTTATTCAATATTAAATCTTTAAGTTTTAGGGTTAATTTCATTTCCGTTTACAAGGTTTCATAGTATGTTCCTAAAAACTGATTCCGTATTACAATCTTAGTTAGTTACTGTTTTGATATGTGCTACAAGTACAATCATTCTTTATTTTCATTTCATATGGACCTAAGTCCGTATGACTTGCAATCTACTTTTATAATTGGGTCGTTAGGGGGAGAATTGTGTGTATTCAAAGTAAACCTCCCGCTTCTGCCTCGCACATTTACAGGCGGGTATAAAACATATGGCGTCGCTTCCTTCTGACAATCAGCACAATATCATGTTGATTTAGTACGTTTTGGGGAGCGTAAGAGCGAAGGAAGATTCCTTTCCTACCTGGGAAAAAATCCGGATGTTTTTTTTTTTTTTTTTTTTGTATTTGTCTGTTGTCCCCCCCGATCCGGCTAAACCGTATCCGATCGATGAAATTTATGGAGGCCTCGAATCTCTGAATGAAACTGCCACGTTTTTGAGCGCATCGAAAATTTTCTCAGAAATCGAATTTTACGTTTTTTCAATTTTTAAAAATTCTTCGACTTATAACACCTACATCTTTATCCGTTTAGATTTTTGAAGAACCTTTATTTATGAATTAGATTTTTTGTGAAATTTGAGCGCATTGAAAAATATTTCATAAAAATAGAATTTTAAGTTTTTTTTTTTTTTTAAACAACTTTTACTTATACACCTACTGCTTTTCCGATCGTATCATTTTTTCGCAGAACTTTTTTATGAATAATATATTTGTAAATTTGAGCGCAATCGGAAATTATTTCTTAGAAAATTGCATTTTACGATTTTTTTAACAATTAGATTATTAAAAAAAAATAAAAAAAAGTTAATTTTTAAATTAATTAATTTAAAAATTTAACTAGTATGATTTGCCACGAACAAAGAAATTCCATAAACATGCAGCTCATGCACCATTACCTCATCCCAAAAAGCGCGGGCTTAAGCGTTTTCTGTATAATAATGTGCTTTAAGCTTCCAGATATCATGGCTTGCATTATTACGAGCCTTACCTACACCCACATACATACATAACAGGTCACATACATCGTGGATCAGGTTCACCTCTGGCATCATGTCTGCGGCTCGGCCCCAGTTTCCCTCGGACAGTTTCATGAGCCTAGTAGCTGGAGTTTGGATCTCAGATGCTCCCGGACAGCGTATCGCGGGTTTTGGTCTCGGACAATCCACGGACAGGATCTGCGGCTGGCCGCTTGGATCTCGGATAGCTTACGAACAGCGTATCTCGGCTTGGATCTCGGACACTCCACGGACAGCGTTCTGCGGTTTGAATTGGGATGGCTCCATAACAGCGTATTTTGGGTTTGGGGATCTCGGACGCCCCCCCGGACAGCGTGCTGGGCTTGGACCCGGGGATGGCTCCACAAACCGTTTTCTGGGGGGGGCTTGAATCTCAGACGATTTCAAGACAGTGTATTTTCGCTTTGTTGGGATAAACTCCACGGACTGCTTTGGGACTGAGCTTGAGGCGGGCTGACTGAAATCCGGGTCTTTTGGGGGGACTTCCTCGGGGGAAATCCTTTGGGGTTTATTTCCCTCCGGGTTCAGTTCGAACTTGCTCGGAGTCGGGGGGTTTAAAGCATTGTGGCACTACCCCCTGGATTTTAACCCCCTTTGACCCGGAAGGGGCCCTAAAAACGAAATTGCCATTCTCGGGCTGGGGTCACATCCTGTCACTTTAAACAATGGTCTTTAAACATAGTTTCTGCCATTTTTAAACCAGAAAGTCCCCGAGGTTTTTGGCCCCCTGTGTGTTTAGATGTGGGCCATCCTTTCCCTATATCTTTGTCTTTTAGGCAGCAGTTAAAAATTTTACAAATATGCCCCGAGGTCTTCAAAAGGGATCGACTTCGTCGGGGGATCTCGTTTATCGGCTATCATCAATGTCCTTTCTTTATACAAGGCGGAGACGATCACTTTTTGCGTGCAAATACTTTTTTTTGCAGCCCTTTAAGAGGGTACATATCGTCCATAATTAGTCCCCGGGGGTTTTACATATTTACGTTGGTCCCCACGTGAAAGTGCGACTTCCTCCACTTTAAATCATTTGCAAATTTTCCGCTCTAAAAATAGTGAAAAACTTGTTTGGGGGTTTTTTTCCGGGGATACAAACTGGGCGACGATCTTTTTTCTTTTGAGGGCATTACAGTTTTTTATCGATTTCCCCCCAAAAATTTGGGAGTTTTTTTTTTCATTGTCCTCTGTATTTTTCTCGGTGGGGGGGGGGGGGGGTTGTTTTTTTTTTCATTATTTTTGATGTTTTGGGGGCTTGGTATTATTTCCTTTTGTCTTTTTCTTTAAAGCTGGTTACCCTTATTTTAAACCTTTTTTTCCCCTTTCCTTATGACCATGGAGCTTTGTAGGTCAGGATAGTTGTCTAGACCCCTAGACCCTCTAGCCCTTTGCCCTAAATTCTGGGCCCTTTACTACCATCTTTTTTTCATAAAAACTTTTTTTTAAAAAATTTTTAGGTTATTATTGCCCGTTGATGTTGGGGCTCGTTTTTTATTTCCCAGATGGTTTGGCCCAAGGCCCCCCGAAGTAGCTGTGGCGCAGCCCTGCGGGAGAAGTGTGTTTAAATGGGAAGGTGTCGCGTGCTGCGGGAAATGGCTTTTGGAAAAATGCGGGTTTAAACCGCGAGGCAAAAAATTAAACGCTAGCTTTGTACAAGATGGACAAAATAAACAAGTTTGGGTGTATTTGTTTTTTGGTTTAAAGTGGTGATGATACGAGAGCAAGGGAAAAACCCCAGCATTTTTCAATGATCTTCGGGTTTACAGATGAAGTAAAAAGGGTTTTTGAAGGGCTTGGGGTAAACTTTAATTTTAATAAAAGGGGTACTATTATTTAAAACTAGAGGGAAAACCACTATTCCCACTAGGCGTTTGATAAAAGTACAGAAAATTTCCCTGATTTTTTAAATTTTTAATCAAATTTAATTTGGACATTATTTTAGTGAATTGCCCCTTTGGGTTTTCCCGCTAGGCCTTTCCTTTTGGTCTAAAATCGCAAGTCTATTCATGAACAATACATTAAAACCCTTTATGACAATTTTATTAGAGATCATGGCATGCAAAACCTTTTTGCATAAAAATAATTTTGACTGGACATTTTACACATATTTCCAGGGAGGCCTACATACATTTACACATCCTACACATGGGTGGGGCGACTCTTATCCGCCCCCCCCATTGTATTGACATAAGCAATGTTATAAGTTTAAACTAACATTTTTTATGGGTTAAGAAATTACCTTTTTAGTGACACAATAAAATAGCCGTGCTCATAGGTTCATAACACCCTCCCCCATAATAACCCCCTTCCACCCTTCTGTTTACGCCATAAGAACGTGATTTTATGTTTATGAGTGTGCACAAAGCCATTTTTCAGCATTAGCCTAACTTAGGTTTAATTATGCACTAATGTTCACCCTTGAATTTGATTAATAAATCACAAATTTAGTGCATTATAAAGATAAGTAGATATATTAGCCTATAGCAAAACATTCACTGACAATGCACTAAATATGTTCACAATTGAAATGTATTTACACAGATTTGTGAGGTTTTTCGTCAAGTATTTGAGTACATCTTGAAAACATACGTTTGCATTTAATGATGTTGGTTTCAACAAACGATGCATAATGTCCACTATTGAACGGTATCAAATTAACTATATGGGTTGACTCCTTCAAGATAGCACCCTCCCCCCCCCCCCCCCCCCAATTAATTTGAGTAACTTAGATCTCTTGAATAAGTTACATAAATTTGTGCACAAACTTGCACAATGTACTGTACAAGCATTATTTGTATATTGTACATTTTTCTTACTTGAATTCGATAGGGGGAGGGGGCGGCAACTTGTCGACCCAATGTAACGTCCCATCCTTGAGAAAGGAATTGTCAAAGACTAGAGCAATTAATTTAAGTGAACTCATTACCTAGCATTCATCATATTGACAAAACAAAACTTTTCGTCAGGATTGCTGGTGACGGTTTTTGTTCCGCTTCCGACAACCTCCTGTATGAAGTCTCGAGTGTTGTGTATGACCTGCATCCCATACTTATTATTGAATTAAAATATAAGTTATTTCAAAAAGTACTGATTTTTTATTTTTTTTATTTTGGTGAAAGGGGGGGGGGGGGGGGGGGGGGGTGGAGGGGGGGGGGGGGGTGGGGGGGGGGGGGGGGAGGGGGAGGGGGGGGGGGGGGGGGGTTATAATATGGGAACCAAAATCTTGTGGTGTCATAAATTGCGGTTGCTATTACTTTTATTTGATTATGTTGCATGACATTTTAAGACGTATAGTACACAGTAGAAAATAGAATAGAAGGCATGTCGGGCTTACATAAATAAGTTATTGGCAGGCGAGGTCCATGCTCTATTGAAATAGTAATGAAACCAAATCTCCTTCAAAAATCAGAATACCATCTGCAATATTGATTCATGGCATCTATTGTAACCTGCTCGAACATTCTTTTCCACTGTATCGTCGTCTTATTTGTTCCTTTATATTTAGAATCGTGTAATTTTGTATTGTTTTATTGTAAGGATCTATGCATATATTTTATTCAATAATTTTAATATATTATTTGATTTTGGGGGGGGGGGGACTGGGTTAAGAGCGTATACCGTGCACTTGCCGCATCTAAGCACCTTGGCGCGAAAGTAGGCCTACAACCAAGGTTTACAAATAATAAGCTATTTTTATTTTTTACTATTATTTTCGTACAATCTACATTATTTTCCTTTATTTAAGTGTTAATGTACGTATAGCAGCTCCCCTTTCCAACAGACCCACTAATACAGTGCCAAAGTAAATATTTCATGGTGCATCATGTAAGCAGATTCCTATGGTTGCCAAGGTTGCCAACGCCAACACGGTTTCCGCCTAGGGTCGATCAACCTCTTCTGCCCTGTGTGAGTTCTGATAAACATTGTAAAATCATCACTCGGCGACCACGCGAAGCACTTTTCTGTATATGTTCTAAAGCGTTCGACTTGTGTTGCATCATGGGAAGTTATTAAGTAAATGGAGGCACTCGATCCTCAGGGGAAGTCCTAAGATGGGTGGCTTCCTACCTGCCATGGCAGACAGCAGTCAGTCCCGAGTGAAGAGTGTTGTTGGTAGAACGTTGAAGTGATTCATCTGCATGGCTTGAGACACACGGGGGTTCCACAGGGGACAGTTTTGGACCATGTATTTTATCATCTATCAATGACCGTCGTTTCCTGCTCGCCCCTCTCCTTTTTTTCTCACTATGCTGACGATTTCACATATTTTGTGCTGGTGAAACGCGCGCAGAGGCTGCTATGTAGCGCAATGGAACTCGACGCGAAGTCTCTTGGCTCCAGATACCAGCTGGCAATGAATGCACAAAGCTGCGACAATTGCTGGGTTAACCTGGGGCAATAGGAAAGGCACAGCCGCTCCGACTTATACTATCGGGACAACCGCTCGGAAGTACAATCTACCTCGTCCCTTGGCTATTAACTATCGAAGCCTCGCTGAGTGGGGACCTGCACACCTGATATCTCGCTAATACTGAGCAACGGCCTGCTTCGCTATCAGAATTGGGTCAAGAAGAATAGGACCTGGCCCGGCTAGAACAGTGTATTTTGCTACCTTCGAATCCCCCTTTCGTTATGGTATCCTTCTATGGGCTCTCTCATGTAAGAAAGTTTTTTATGAGGCATGTTTATATACAGAAAAGAGCCGTGGCGAATTTAAAAGGAGTTGGTAGGGTCGGGCACTCTTGTCGAAAGCTTTTCTCTGAGATGGGTATAACTTACCTAGGCGGATTCTATATCTTTGAATCGGTGATGAGCACCCGCAAGAGACTACATGAATTCAGAAGAAATGAGACTGCCATAATTATGCTACAGACAGCAGAGAGACCTACACCGGAACACCGTGATGCTAGTCCATGGGACTGAAAGCCTAGTACCGGGATCCGACTATACAATACCTGCCAGCTGAGCTCAAGGACATCGGAGTAAAGATAGTTTTAAAACTAAACTTAAACCTTTTTACTCTGTTAACTCATTTTATTTTATTGATCGATTTTCTGTGATTCTAGTTGAACTGCTTTTTTAGATTAATGCATCTACTACTGTGACTATGTATATACCCATGTACCTGTTTACTCTATTGGGATCTATGTACAATAAATGAATGAATATGAATATAATATGGTTTACAACCAGCCATTTCAAATCGTGTCACCTTCTAAACTCCTCTCGGGTGCCGCTTGGATCGCGGTGGCGCGGCGGCGGGGGGGGCGGCTACTTCGGAGGCCTATTGGGTGTGTGGTTTGGACATCTAGGGTCTTACCTCCTGATCTTGGTGAGGCAGGACCATGCCTAGCCATGTTATTTTTTCCCGGTTATTTGTGGCCCTTGTTTGGTGATTTTATATGTGCCATGCTTACCCTTAAAGTCTGAGTGGGGACGTATCAGTAGGCAATGTTGATGCTGTGTGCAGATTTGAATGGCACCATGCCCGGATCTAGGCTAGGCCTAGGTATGAATCTCGGTTGGTTTGTGGCCCTGGCTGTTGGTTGTTCCTATTTAAATCGGGCTTTTCATTAGAACTGGGTGAGGCCTAGTCCCTATCGCTAATGGGTTGTTGGCAGTGGATTGTTGCAATCGGGCTAGGCCTAGAGCTATGAAGGTTGGCCTAGGCTTAGCTGTTGCTCAATCTTGAGACTTTTTGGTGCCATGTGGTCCACCAGGCCTTTCAGATGATAATTACTTTGCTGTCATTACTTGCCTAGAGAGTTTGGGTTGGGCCTGAGTCCTAGGCCTAGGCCCTAGTCCAACAACTTAATTGTTGTTGTAAGGCCTCAGTAACTTGTTGCTCATTTATTTACGCCTCTCAGGGCGTGATATTCTTGGCGGTCATTTCCTATATCATGTAATAGAACATCCATTAGTTTTTTTGTATTTTCTTCACTCGGAGCACTGCAGTTTCGGTAGAAAGCGAGGTTAGTAGATGATGTATCTGAACCATGTGGGTGTGGAGCTCCATCCTAGGCCTAAGGCCCTCCTACTTACTTTTTCTTGGGAATCTTAATAGGTAACGCTTAGGAATTTCTTTTTCTTATCTTTTAAGTCACCACTAATAATCTTCAAGCCGTTTTTCTGCATTATTCACTATAGATTTTTGGATTGTTTTTCAGTAAATTACAATGTTATTTTAACGAGCAACTTGCACTTGGAAATCACCATCCGCCTCCGCCAGATTAGTTTCTAGACTGTAGTGACAATCAGTTAATCATTTGTTTTTTTTACAAGTGAAAGTAACCTCCTTGACAGGTACACACTAGGAAACAAATTTACAACATCAAAACTCAACAATCTAGACTTGTCACTAAATGGAACTTCTCTCAACTGATCTACAAGTCCTTTGAATTTAAGCAGCTGATTAATTTTATGTTGATGACCTCAGAGGTTTTTAAGATATTTAAAAGAAATTTAGATAATAGCTAAAGGTGATCCATTGAATCTTCACAATTGGCCTTAAGGTACCCTCTTATAGTTAGGGGGTTATGGGGTTCACCTTGCTTTCATTCTAGAAGCAGCACTTGGCACAGGTACTTATATACCTTATGATTGATTGAATCGATGGTGCCAAGATGAAATAGCCATATTGCACCGACTGCACGCAAGTGGCGGGCTGGGGGCCGCGCAGTGACAACGTTGTATTGCCCTTTTTATATGTTCGATTTCAATCGACAAGCTGAAGAGGTGACTCAAATCGATTCGTAATTTCTCCTTATTTCTATGAGGTACGTGGAAATCGTAATTGGCAGGAGTTGGTCACCTTTTTGAGACAAAAAACTGCAATAAAGGCACATTTCAAAGCAGAGGTTATTGATTGATATCGTTAGATATTGTGACAGGCCGATAAAGCACAAAGGATTAACTATTTAATACTAGACACCTAATTAAATTGCTTTTTGCTGTAAGATTAATAAACGGCAAAAAAGGCTACATTTATTAAATCAAAACCAGCATACTTCAGCCCTGGGAGAGATGGCAATAAGTCCTGAAATTTAATGAACAAAACACAAAATATAATATTGCTAACACATTATAATTGGAAGCTTTAGTTATAAGATTGAAAAGAAATGGTAAAAAAAAAAAACGGTACAATAATTATTCAGTTTTAGAACCAATTTGGCCTACATGTGTGGAAAGGTGGCAATAATTGGAAATTTTTTGCGCACAAAACCAAATATATTGCGGAGGTGCAAGAATTTGAAGGTTCTGGTTTAGAGATTAAAATTCGATAAAAATGGCACCAATAATTCAAATAATAATCGAATTACCTATTGCCCTGAGAAAGGTTACAATAAATCTAGTACATAAAAGTCGCAAAACAAAAAAACAAACTATTAACAAAAAACACGGTGTTCATCTTTGAGACTAGATTCAAATTATGTATACATTCATTTGCACTTTTCCTCCCACACAACACCTTTAACTCCTTCCATAATCTGCTTGTCTGCTCGTTGACAAAATATGACAGTAGTATCAATACTTGACTGAACTGCTGCAGGATTTCCATTGCTTCCACAGTGTCACTGTGCACAGGAAAAACCAGGAAGGCAGTCGTCGCCCGCCAAGTGACATGCGCAGCGATGGATTTTTACCTTTTCCAGAGCCAAAAGACACCCAAAGCTATGACTCTCCAACTAGATTCTGTACAGCAGAAAAAGCAAGTACAATGGCATCCGTGTCGACAGTTTGAAACATTATGGACTTCAAACCTCTCCAGTGGTCACAGGGTCAAAGACTGAGCATTGACTCCTGTTGAATGAAATCAGGACATCTGTATCCAGGGTGGAGTAGAACTCTTGACCACTCTGTGCAATGCACAATCAACATTTTAAGGCCATCACCAAGGTAGACGTCCTAAATAATGTCCACACGTCCTGCGCGAGCTCCAGAGCCTCCAGCTGACCTGAGATATGGTTGATGCACATCCCGTATATATTTTGCGAACGTCTTGCTTGCTTTGGGGGCTAGCATGTTGACTACAGCCGCTCCATTAGTACTGCTTGCTCAGGTGGAACAGACTGAGCAACTGCACCCTCACAAGCCGTCAAGCACTGAATGATGTTTGACTGCATGCATGAGGGCCTGATCAAGGAAGGAGTAAATGGCTGGTTTTAGTGTCTGGAGAAATCCTGTAAATCTACTTCACTGGTCTCACTCTGACATGCACATGCACATGTTATAAACAAATTGCTGAAAAGTAAACAGTCCGAGGCAACTTTATTTCCTGTTTTAGTTTTTAGGTCTTTTTTCTTCTGATTACTAAATACCGCAAATTTGTTGCGCTTTATAGGATCCATTAATACAGCAGAACAATAACTTGCCACTTAATTGTTTCGACTCAATGTTGTAGAGCACCGCTCTATCTTCCAAGAACGGATTTCCGTATTTTCCAAACACTGCCATCAGAGACGACGTCTCTTTGGAACGTTGTGCGTATTGATTTGATGTCTTGGTGATATCTGATCGGCATATCTTCTGGATCACCAGATAAACCTTGACTCGTTTCAAATTTTTGAACTAAGGAACATATCTGCGAGCTTGCAAGCATCCACATATCCTGTGCAGTAGAGTTCTGTGTGAGACCAATGGTTCCACCATCACCTTTGATGTATGCATTTAGCTGTTCATGAGCCAGATCTAGTGCCATCGTGGAGAAGGGCCTTGATTGGACTCGTGTACGACGAACGATTCAGAGCAGAATTCTTGTTTTATAGTGGGATGTTCTTGTTCTAGCGCCATGTACCTTAGATGAAACGAGAGCCATCCTGCGTAATTGACTGTATCCAAAGCAAAGAACCGTGAATAAAACCTTTGCATAGACTGAAAATACATGTCGAAGTTTGACTGACTAATTGAACGGATAAACTGCTGAATCCGCCAATTCCAGCTGAAGAGCGAGATCCAAAATTTAAACATAATTACAGGAGTGTCAAGAGTACAATGTCCTCTGTTGATAAATACAGTTCATGTGCCTGTTTGTACCAACTAGTGTGCCTGCAATTTATTTATATATTTGTTTTTTAAATATCAAGAATATTATTGCCAACTCTCCCAGCGATCATCAAATAGAAATGTTCTTTTATTGCCGTTTTTTGACTCTAAAGGCAAAATATTGCCGAGTTCGATTAACACGTTGGGGAACATTCAGGGGAACATAACGAATGATTGGAGTCGCTCTCAGGTTGTTCGACTAATCGAATATTCAAAACGAATATCCAACGTGTCACATGGGCTACATACAAAATGCGAAATTTGGGCCTTTTTGTTATTTTTATTCCCACAGCCAATAGCTTCTAAATATACCGACACCGAAACATATCTTCGTCACATAACAGTCATTGCAACCTCTCCCAAGGCTGAGGGGCAGTCGATGTTTGCTTTCACAAACTTCGCCTTTTTTGCCATTTTTTTACACAACCAAAAGCTACCATTTTTAGTGTCCTGCTTTATTAGAACTTATCTCTCGTGTTTAATTATCAAGAATTTGTGTCATATCTCCCAGCGACATCAGTCAATAAGTCTTCAATTCGATTTGAAATGTGCCTTTATTGCCGTTTTTTGTCTCCAATAGGTAAATTCTGCCAAATACGATATCCACGAAACCTTCATAGAAATAAGATTTAATCAATCAATAATGTCTAATAAGTAACTGTGCCAAGTGGCTTGCTTCTAGAATGAAATGCAAGGTTCACCCTATCTGTGTCCCTTAACCCCCTAACTATTATGTATTTTCGGCAACCCATAAGCATGTGGGGTTTTGGAGAAATGTGGTGTTAAATGAGATCTTACCTTAAAGTCAATGCTTTTTTCATATTTCTTGAGCATGTGATATACTTGTGTTTCATATGCAGATGTAGGATTTTTCTTCATAACTTGATACTGTGATTCATTTTTTAGTATTAGGCTGAATTTGTCCACATAATTAGTTTTATCCATGATGACGGTAGCTTTCCCTTTTTCTGCTGGCAATATAATAATTGTTTCATCCTTCTTCAGGTCTTGAAGAATAATCATTTCATTGAAAGTCAAATTAGGTTTAGGCTTTTTTCCATATCTCATTAAAGAGTTTTAAATACTTGCTCTTACTTCATCTTTAGATTTGTCTTCCACGAAAAATAAACTAGGTTCGACTATAGACACAATATCAAATTGGTCATCAATTTTTGGTGTTATTGAAAACCCTAATCCTTTTGAAAGAAACATTTCTTCTTCAGGTTTAAGGACTCGAGACGATACATTCAAAACTGTCTTCAAAACATCTTTGGAATTATTATTCACGATATTAGTTTTAGGTGGGCTCAATCTACATTTCTCTTGTTGAATCTTTCCAAATTTTAACATTTGCTTGTTCTTAACATTAACAAACTCCAAATCAAATCTGCGTTGAATAGATAGGATTCTACTTCCCATACGTATGTCTTCAACCGATGATAATGCGAAGATAATATGGTCCATATCTTTGTGTAAAACTCTTATCTTGTGTCTTAAAAATCCAATTTGATTTTTCATCAGTCTAAAAGAGGCTTCATTTAAGATGAACTGGCTTTTATTCGAAAAGTAAAGGTTGTTCTTTAGTCTGAACCCTTGAGGAATCAATTTTTGTTCTTTACATTTGCACAAAAAAGTAAGATGGTTCATATGTCTGGCCATAATACCGGACAAATATTCCAATCTCCTACTAAAGGAATTTAAATCTTTTGTAAACGTACCAAACTTCTTGCCAGCAGCTCCAGCTGTCAGATTTGGTCCAATTCTAATCAAGTCCGTTGGGATTCTCTCAAATGCTATATCAAATGTTTCAGGCAGGTCCATACTGAGGCTTATTATAAAAAATGAAACTATATAACAGGTAGTAACGTTATAAATATAAATCATTGGACTTTTTCACTGTTAGTTAACAAAATATTTATTTAAATGTGATATTTCGATTTCTTTACAGAAATCTTTATCAAACAAAATTAACAATTAAAAAACCACAACAGACAGGACAAAAAACATTTCACAAATTATTATAAATTTGGCTGTGCATTAGTACCAAATTATTAACAAAAAAGTTTATTATGAATAAAAATAAAAATCCAAAAAACAGAACATTAAATTGACAAGTTGAACAGTTATTGATGTATGAAATAAAGCTATTGATCTAGTGATGAAATTGATGGACAGAAATTTTTCCAAATTGAATGTATCGTCTCGAATCCTTAAACCTGAAGAAGAAATGTTTCTTTCAAAAGGATTAGGGTTTTCAATAACACCAAAAATTGTTGACCAATTTGATATTGTGTCTATAGTCGAACCTAGTTTATTTTTCGTGGAAGACAAATCTAAAGATGAAGTAAGAGCAAGTATTAAAAACTCTTTAATGAGATATGAAAAAAAGCCTAAACCTAATTTGACTTTCAATGAAATGAATATTCTTCAAGACCTGAGAGGGAAA
>JAMZAV010005609.1:0-42031 GCA_024449915.1 Sweltsa coloradensis
TCTCAAGTGGAAACTGTCAGACGAATCAAAAAGGGCGAGAGCGGGTTAAGGAAAATTATTGAGAGATTTTCTCCCAACTTACAGAGGATGTGGGGATACTATTTGCACAACCCCCCCCCCCTATTGTGCCTCTATTTGGAATGGTGAGGGTGAAAAATTAATTTCCAGGCCGGGCTAGCCTATGCCCTGCCTATTTATGTATGATCCCAGGCCTAGCCTAGCCGCTAGCCTGGGGTAGTGAAGATTGACTAGGCCTACCCGAATTGGACAAAACGGTTCTTCCCTGGTTTTATCTCGTTTTACGTCACTTTACGCGTCGAATCCGGATTGCAGTAGCCCCCGAATAGTCGAGCGCACGTCGAGACTCCCGAAATTGGGAATGAAACAAAAATAAAAAAAAGGTCCCTATTTTGTTTTGGTACTGAACATGGCGGCTGTTGACGATACGTCCGATAATTGCATTCATAAAAAAAGATAAAATGCATGAAGAAATCTAAACGGCACTTCTGTGTTGGGTGGGCCAATTTTTAACACTATGATTGCCGTTACAAAACTACTTAGGCCTACGTTGGGTTTAGCCGAACTTTCCGCTGGGAGGCCCCGCGCTAGTTCTAGGATATTTTGATAAGAGCGCACCCGAAACCTTTCCACCCGGACCTAAGCTTTTCGGGGGAAATATGACGTGTTAAAAAAATTTGGGCCCCACCCCAACGACAAAAGTCCCCTAGTAAAAAAGTAGTAGGCTAGGTTACTAGGCCCTAGCCCTTGGACCTATCCGAATGGATTTTGGCCCGTTTTGGTCTCATTTTTGGGTCTTGTTCTTATTCTTGGTCTATTCCTGTCTTTTTTACTAGATTGCTTCTGCTTAATCTTACAAATAATCGTCAATTATCGGAGTATCGTCAACGCCCCCATTTCTAGTCCCAAAGATCAAAATAAAGGGAGTTTTATCGATTTTTTTTATTCCCGCTTTCCCGGGGGTCTCGCCGTGCGTTTTAACTATTTGGGGCTACTCTACGTCACGGAATTAACGGTAACAGTGCAATAAGACCGGGGAAAGAAAGCTTTTGTCACTATTTTGGATAGCTCCTGGACTTGGCCCCACTGGACCCCCAGCTCAGGGTGGTTTTAGGAATTTTTCTAGGTACGTACTACGTAGGCCAAGCGCCCTAGTGGGGATATCCAAAAAATTTACACGTGGTAGGGTATACTAGAGCAGTCGATCTGAATTTTGACTAAATTTGGTTTGGTTCAATTCGGTTTGATTTGAAGTGTACCCCTATATCACGGACATTCGAAGCGATTTCTAAACCCTTTTTCGATTAAAAAAAATTAAATTTTTGTTGTTGTATTTTAAATAGATGCTACAAAAGTTTATTCAACTAGGAAAACGCTAAAGTCCCGCCGCGTTGAGGAGATTTTTTTAATTTTTTGGGTTTGCGTGGGATATCTTTACTTTTCAAGTGTTTTGCTTTGCTGCCTATGCTTTGTAGCCTGGGTGATTTTTGTCAAGTTTCTATTTTTTCTTGAAAATTGTTATTTTTTTACCGAAAAAAAACCTATTTTAAAAAGCTTTTTTTCTAGGGATTCGGGCAAACTTTTTCAACTTTTTTTTTTAAAAAAGGTACTACTCACCGTAACTTTAATGTCCATGTATAATATGAACGTTGAGACCTTTTTGGTCATAATGGGGCCCAAAATGGCACAAAATATCGCATTCCCCCTTTCCACCAAATGGATGCTAAACCGGGTTTTAAACTAAGCTCCGCTTATTTAAACTTCAGTTTAAACCATTCATTCCACCACATTTTTTTTCACCTCCGTTTAGTAAGCGGAGTTTATTTGGTAGGATGTCTGTTTTGGTTCTTAAAAAAATCACGTGTTTTTTGTCTCACGGTCAGCTGTTGAACAAGACAGTGACACCACTGACAACAAACTATGAAAAAAAAAACGTTCGCGTGGTCTAACTACTCGGAGAGTGAAAAAAATTTTTGCTGTTACAAGTTGTTGAACGTATAAACACGTAAAAAAGGTATAAAACGTAAATAAAACCGATTCCACATGTCATCGTCAAAATCCAGCTTGTTATATGTGGAATCGAATATCGTACGGCGGTGGTCCAGTTTAAGTTGTTAAACCCCCCCCCCCAGGTGGGGTTTATTTTAAAAGCCTTTTTAAACTCGATTTTATTTCTGGGGGAAAAGCTTTTTAAAGCTAACCGAGGTTTAAAAAAATTTAAACCGAGTTTAAGGACTTGGGGGAATGGGGCCCAAAACCTTAAAAAAATTATATTAAAAGCTTTATTTTATGGATTTGGCTATTTTTCAACTTTTTTTTTTCAAAAGGTACTGGGGGGGGGGGGCCCCCTACATCCCCAAAAACCTTAATGTCCATGTTAAATATGAATTTGTACCCCTCCCCGTTTGGTCACAATAGGCCCCAAAAATGGCACGAAAATATCGCACAAAACCCTTTTAAAAAAAAACTATATTAAGAGTACCCCCATACTTGGTGACGGGGGCAATCTCAGAGGGGTTGAGGAAAGGGGAGGTATCGGGGGCCCCCGGCCGGGGAAACAAACGAAGAGAAAAATTTTTAGACAGAGAACAACAATGGTTTTTAGCTCCCCCCCGCGCTCTAAGTAACGTATCTCCGACTAACGCAGCACGGCAAGTGGTCTTTTATCTTTTTGGACTGCAAAAATAAATACCAATATGATATGATATAAATAACATAGGACTGCACATCGTGCTTTCAAATGAAAAATGATAGTTCATTATTTTGATTTTTGGTTGACTTTTCCGCGCTTGTTTTTTTTGTCTCTAAAATAATTTACCTCATTCTTTGTAGTTGATTAGTGAAAAAATAGTAATAATTACTAGGTTAGTGTTGTGTGTAATTGTCATTGATGCTTCACCTTCGTTTTGTTTCAAAATAGTAGTTTTTATTTTTTTTGTCGCTAAAGATGGGGCCACACAAACAAACAAACATTAGACATTATACCGGGTTTTTAAAACATTTTTAAATGCCGCATATTAAATTTGGGCCTTTTGCCATACATTTGATTCAAAGTTTTGATTGGCATTAGAACATAGGATTTTACTTTTAAAGTAGTACGCTTTATCCTAAGGAAATTTTTTCTAATATGTTTTCTATCCGTTGGATTAAACCCTAAATATTGTTTTCTTTTTATTGTCTTCGCCTTGATTGTAGATTTGTAGTACTATTTGTTGCAACGACTTAACAGATGCTCGACAAAGAATATTGTGTGTTAATTTGGGGTTAATTATTTTGATGGTTTTCACAGTCTTCTCTCTTTTCTATTTTTTTGCTTTTGGTGGAAAGATCTGTTTTTACTGAAAGAAAAAACCCCTAAGACGGGCATGATTGCACTCGAGCAGGTTTCCCAATAAAAATTGTTTTATAGGGCCTACCCCGAAAAACTTGACGCACATGGTCGATGGAAAATTAGCCGGTTTGGGAGTGAAATGACGTTTCCCCTTGAAATTGGCATGCTTTATTTTAATAATATTCCCGGCAACCAGAGCTAATGCGGGGAAAACCCCATTCCGACGGGGATTATCTAAATATTAGCAAACATTATGAAAGAAATAATAATTAGCTTTTTTAACGTAGTCTTTATGAAATTTAAAAAAGAAAAATCAGCGGCTTGATCATATTTTGTTGTTTCTCGGTCTTGTTGCCCCTGCCCTGAATTTTTTTTTTCCCTAATGTTTTTCTGAATTTAGGTAAAAATTTTTTTTTCTGATATCGGGAATTTCGCAAGAGTTAAATGTCAGTGACTTTTTCCCAAATACTAAATACAGCGTTTTTCCCTTTATTGACTGGGAAAATTTGATTCATTTTTTTTATTATTTTTTTTATAATTATTTTTTTTTATTTTTTATGTCCTGAACTTCACCACAGAAAAAACAGTGTAGGCCCTACACTCCAGTTAAATGTGCTTTTTCCGCAGTTTTTGTGCGTTTTGGGCGGGGCGGAATATTCCTCAGCTTTTTCTCGGGTTGCAATTCTTGTTCCATACACAAAACCTTGGAATTTATAGGGAAGTCGCACTATTTTTTTTTTAGTTCAAGATTCGTGAGGGGTTTCATCTTTTTCTTTCCGGATGCCGAAAAAAATATTTCAAAGTTTTAAATTTTTTAGGTATAAGGTAAATTTTTCCCCTTTCCCGGAAAAAAAACCACAGCTTATTTTACTATGGTTTAGGGGTATTTTTTGGTTATTTATACTCTTCTTTTTTCTTTTTTATTTTATTTTTGGGATTTCCGGACTGTTTGGATCAAGTTCTGAAATTTAAGCGGTTACTCCCCGATGCTGAAAAAAGGATAAAAAGCTTCTGCTCTTTCATTTATCGACTTTAATTTTTAAATCACACTTCCGTAATTTTTATTTGTCAAATGAAATTGGTCCTTCTATAAAGATCCCCATATTTAGTTTGATTTGCACCTTTATGGAGAAATTATTCGTGAAATCAATATTCTCGGAAACCTACATTGTTTTAAATGGTTTACCTCTGTAAAAAAAAAAAATCTTTCACATTTTGGCCCTCAAAAAACCAAAAAAGCGAGGGATTAGTTTTCCCTTTTTCACAACAAAGTTCGATGTAAAAATTTGGGAAGGCGTTAAGGGGACTTGCCTTTTGGAGAAATGTGCAATTTCCCCTAAAATTTTTTAGTGAAAATATGTGCGTTTTAGACTAATGAAAAAAAACCTTAATTTTTTTTTCTTTCAAGAAATCATTAAAAAAAATTTTCGGGGGGGGCAAATAAAAATATATCTTTTCATCATAGGAACTGCAACCCAGCTGTATTTTACTTGGGCCCCAACATAAATTAGTCTTTGAATTGGACTGAATAAAAATTTTAATTTCAGTCGTTTTTACATATTTTTAGATACCTGAAAGATGATTTGATACTTTATTTAAAAAATTTAAAAAACCTAATATATAGATATCGTTTTAATTCACCAATAAGCTGTTATTTCACGTCTGTTAAAAAACTCCCGTTTTAGGGCCCAAAGTTTGTTCTCCGACTGCCCCCGGGGTACCTCATAGGTAATATTGGGAAGGTCTCTTTTTTATCCCACCACGGGCAATCCTGACTAGAAATGTTTTTTTCAGACTCAATACGAAGAATACAGGGCCCCTCAGAGATTCCCTCGCAAAATTCGTAAATTTTTCCTGAGTGCATCCTAAAGAACTAAAAATTTATAAAAACGTATACCTATGACTAAAACTTGCACGCTTTTGTCAATAGCATTATACTTGCTTTTTCTGCCAGAAGTAGGGAAACGGCGAGGATAATGAATTTACATAAAAAATAAAAATTAAATTTTTGAATAATTCAGAAGGACAAGAAAGGAGCTAACAATGTCCATAAAATCATTTTTAATTCAGATATGTATGTATGTATGATGTATGTATGTATGTATGTTTTTTATGTAGTATGATGTAGTATTAGTATGTATGTATGTATTATGTAATGAAAAATCAAAAGCCCCTTAATCCCTTCGCTCGTAGTAGGATTGTCCCACTACACTTGTTTGAAACTAAACCCCTCATGGGGCCCTTAAAAAAACTTACTTTTTCGATCAAATAGATTACAAAGTTTTTTATATTTTTTGATTTAGTTTGATTTGGGTAGGGTTGATCTCGATTTAATATTATAATCTTTTGAGATGCCTAGTAAGAAAAAAAAAGATCACTACTCTGGCTCAATGTAACAATTTTCTAAATATAATTTGATCTCTCGCAGTAACTGAAAAGGGAAAAACATTTTAAACCCCCTAGTTTCCGCACTTGTAATTTTTTCCGAGTTTGGGCATACTGAGCTAGTGGCGTAAAGGGCATTTTCATTAGCACTAAAAAATTGGAAAACTACGTTAGAAAAGTCCATGATTTGTAGGGCCCATCAACAGTCGGAGTAACAATTGTCTACTAGAGAGCAAACTATCTTGCAGCAAATGGCTAAAAACAGCCTGTTTTTTGGGGGGCCCGGGGGCGAACATTTTTGTAACCTCAAAAGATCAATTTAGCACGCTAGTTAAAGGAGTACTAGAATAGTAATGGTTTTTATCCAAAAAATAAAGTGTTTACGCCTTTCAGGAAAGTACCTACAAAACGTGCAGAATGGGGGGGGGGGGGTTGGGGGGATGGAAACCCTTTGCAAAGATCCGAATTTTTGTTTTTTTATTTGTTTGACAGGGGTATTTAAACAGTCTTTTTTTCATAATCTTATACAAAAAATTAATTTTAAAAATTTCGAGTTTCAAAAAATTTTTGGCAAAATAATATAAAATATATATATATATATGTTATACTTAAAAAACATAAATTAAAAAAGTTACACCGCGGGGATCGAACCCCCGGACCATAAAATAACCGGGCCCCTTGGCTCTACCAACATTAAATAGTTAATTAAATTAAATATTAAAATTTTAAAATTAATAAAATATTTTTTATTATTAAAAATATTAATAAAAAATTATCTTAAAATTTTAAAACTAATTTCGAAAAAAAATGATAAAATATAGCTTATAGGGGAAAGCACTCGACCCGCAGCGGAAAACGGGTTCGATACCCCGCTCTGATGGTTTTTTTTAATTTTTGGATCGTTTCCATAAAATAAAACCCTATGAAAAAAAATTTGCGGGTTTTGCCCCCTGGCCCCTACCCAAAATTTAAGGGGGCTGTTGGCGGTTTTTCCCCCCAACTACCCCAAACCCCCGAGGAAAATGTAAAGTTTTTCACATTACCCAGCATATTTGTTCTCCACGGGGTTCCGTAAAATAGTGTTACGTTGTCTATGCCAGACTATCGCAGGGCCACTGATATTTTGCGTATATAGTGGTTTTTTTCCTATCAGAATAATCTTACGTGTTTTCACATAAAATAAATTTTAAGGAAAGCAATGAAAAATATGTGGACGATTATATTCAATAGGGGTGAGGGTTTTTTCAGACATAAAATAATAATAAGTAGGGTATACCATAAGATTTGTAGTTAAGATTTGATGTGTAATCACTAAAATTTCAACAAGTAACTAATTTGAGCAGGATTTAGTCAGGTAAACAATGAAAAGGGTGCAAACAATCTCCCGTATATAAACATCAATATTTTTCAAAAAATCTCTACCCTAGGGAAATGATCTAACAACATTAAATTTAAGGCGCACTGACAGAGCATAGCAAAAAATCGATAAGCCTGGATATTCAGTTCCCCAAAAATTACATGCCCTCCTTTATATCACCCGCGCACAGATATAGAGCTAGGGGTGGCGAAGTCCGTGTCGGGAGAGGGGGCCACTTTTACGCAACAACAACCAACAGTTCAGTGAAATTTGTATATTTTGCCTAGGTTTTAGGTCCGGGTAAAAAATACAAAATTTTTTACTTTAGTACATGAACATTATGAACTTTTAAAGTAGAACAGGGCTCATGTTATTGCGTATTTAAATAAATCATTGGTCTCTGTTTTGATGGTTTGGCAAGGGGCACTTTGGGTTAAAAGATACTAAAAAATGACCCGAAATATGGCAGGGGATTGTTTAGGTATTTTGAATTTCTTCCCCTCGTAAAAAAATCAAACCCGATGACAATTGTCATTATTTACTGTATACTAGCTCCAGAAAAACGGGTTGGCATAGGACAATTTCGAGATTTTCGATACTTTGCAAACTAATTAGCGCCAAAAAATTAAAAAACAACTTTTGAAAATTTTTGTTTTCGTTGTAGTTAAAGTCTTGATCTAATGATGGAAAAAACCGATTCCGTTTGATCAATACTTTCCAACATTTTTTGCTCCAGAATATTCTTTTTTGACTCTCAAACTATTTAGACTCTTTAAAAGCTTTTTTTCTATGGTTCTGGGTAAAATTTTCACTTTTTCTTTTAAAAGGTGCTACACACCATAACTTTAAAGTCTATAAATAAAAGACCGTTTTAGCCCCAAAACCCTTTTGGGCAGAATCGGCCCAAAGACCGAAAAAAATCGCCTAAAAATCAAAAAAAATCGTAAAATACGATATTTATGAGAAATATTTTTTTTCGATTGTGCCCAAAAACAATACACCTTTAAGTTCAGAGATTTCGAAGGTCCCCCCAAATTTTCATCAAGATTGCCAGATTGGATATGCCGTTTGCCCGGCAGAGAGCGAACAAACAGACAAAAATCAAACAAACAAAAAAAACACCCGAGCTAAATTTTTTGGGGTCAGTGAAATTGAAGTCTTTGCTTCGCTCATCCAATGACACTTGAAAATACTAGGCTATGTACACGTATCTCTGTATGGCATCATTCACAACTAGTTCTAAGGCGTAAGGCACAAGGTCTAAGAAGTCGCATTGTGTAAGTTGTAAGAAATGTGAGTCGTTCACAACAGGTAGACGCACTGTCGGTCTTTACTATACTGAGCCTCAAGAAAATAGTCCCTATTTCACTGACGATTTTTGATGTTGTATTTAGGATGTCAGAAAGCATGTATTTCACTATACGTTTACACCCTGGTCACAAAAACGTGTACACATTTACATTACTAATTGACGATGTACAAAAAAAACATCTCCCGAATCGTAGATTTGAAGGAATTCCTAGCCGCTCACAACGGGTTTTTCCGATCGCAAGCTATGACCCCCCCCACCACCCACACGCGCGTGGCGGTAGCCGTGATTGTAGTGGTCGCGTAAACAATGCTGTGGTGCTTTCTCATCTTGATGTCAGCCAATGTTTTAATAGTTAAACTGTTTTTCCCCGTTCATATAGGCCTAGGCCTACATCTTTATTCCAGTGTCCAATATTTATTATTACGTGACAACATGAAGGCCTGATGAGCGTGAGATTGTTGATGATCTGGTACAGAATTCGGCGCAGATTGGGATGGGAGGGGGGGGGACATAGAGATAGCGGCAAACAAGGCTTGACCTTGAGCGAAACATTACGATACTGCACTCAAGACAAAACAGATGTCAATGTGCCGAATTTCGTAATCGGAGAGCAGTTGAGCCGAGCCCGGTCGTAATGACGTTTTACTGTAGGCCTACGAGTTTGTGATGACTCAAAGCTGCCGATGTGAGACGGGAAGGGTGTTTAAATTGGAGACTACTCGCGCATATGAATGAAACAAAGACTGTAAATTGGTTCGTGGGAAAACACAGTTCGGCTGGTCGCACACAGGATAAAAACAGCATAAATAAAAATCGTTTACTGATCAAGGATAATTAATAAACGTGTACACGCCTACACATACCATCCCTAGTTGTGTTGCTGACAATTTAACCACCCCCTACACTTAACTAGGCCTAACTATAATTTATGTATAATCTGTATTAAAAGTATGCCATAGGCCTAGGCCTATGTGTTTATTTGGTACTTGTTCATTAACGGGACTCCCTCAATTTTTTGTTAATTAATCCCCCCCCCATTGTCGTTTTTTTACTTATTTCTGTTTACAATAAATAATTACACTTGCGAGGATTTGAATATGACTCAAACAGTGAACTTGAGTCACTTGTTCATCGTGACTCAAGCGAGTACAGTCCATTGGAACGCGTAGGCCTACATTAGAGCAGTCATCGCCGTGCAGCTGACATTGACGTTCACGGACACAAATGAACCTTCAAAACCTTTAACGTGGCTATTTTAAACGAAAGTACTTTTCCATTGAAAGTCCTTTATATTATTAAAATCGCCACGTTAAAGGTTATTGTAGTGTGGAGTATGTTGGCGTAGACCGTGTCACTCCTGGCGCAAAGTTTGTAGCCGGAAAGGATGTTTTCGAGGCTTTGTTCGAAATAATTGTGTTTTCCTGGCCTCCCAAAACTCACATGGAGCAGATGTAGTAGTTATGATTGTCTAATGCAATGTTTTTACTGAATTATTACATTTTTTGGAGAGGGTCCCGTTAACCCGAGAGTAGTCGCGTGTGGTCTTTTAGACCGACTTTTTTTTTCAACAGTTGGTATTTGCACAGCGCGCATGCGTGGCTTGTCTAGTTCCGCCTACCTTCCCAAAATAGATTTGTGAAGCCAGTGTGCAATACGCCATTCAGTTTTCTGCAGAACTTCATCTAAGATAAGAGGTCCTGTTTGGTTGCTCGGTCTTTTCGACCGCTGCGCGACTACTAAGGGAGGCAAAAATATGCATATTCAATCACTATTATGAGAATGTATTTTTTTATTGTAGGTGATTATTCTTAAAACATACGGTGGATAATATTACTGTCTTGGTTTACAAAATAATCAAAATACAGGGTTTAAAACATATTTTTTATTTTTTTGTAGGTTTGTATTTTTCGTGTTTGTTTGATTATTTTTTGATTATTGATTGATAATTGTTTAATTAACCAGGTATGCTGTTACATTTAAAAATTTAAATTATATTGAACAAAAGTCATCCAAAACGTTTATTAGCCCATATAAATAATGCGGTCTAAAGGAGCGCGCCCCTACTAACGTTAAAAAAGGGGCGGATATTTCCGGGTTAAGAAAAATACCGTTTTTTTTTTGGGCCCAAAATTGTAAAGTCTTCCCTTTTTGACACACATGTTTTTTGTGTAATTTGTTAACAAGTACCGGTACCGGACCGGTGGGCCCAAACTTTTAAAATTTAAATTTTTCTTGTCCAATTTACCCCAGCCATATGTCCCCGCTCTTCCGTCCTATATTTTTTAAAATTATTTTTTGGGGCACAGAAGGTGTCTTAGTCCTATTCACAATTTTTTGTTCCACACTTTTTTTTGGGTTTTATGGGTATATATAGGCCTAGATTCCTATGCTTTTAGTCCTCTGAATATTAAACCCCAGGAATAACTTTAAAGTAGTCCAACAAAAAAATGCAGATGGCTCGAAATTTTTTTCCCAACATAAAAACTTTGTCATCTCTATTCACTCCCCAGTAGATCCATCATAGGGTAGAACCCTTGATCTAGCACAGATAATTTTTGCTTGCGTTGGTAAAAGATATTTCTTTTCATTCACATAGGGATTTTCCATTTATCGAGTTTCATACTTTCCCACCACACAAAGCATTGCATCTTTTTTGGGAGCAAGTATATAAACTTATGGCCCTCCCTTTAAATATTCCCTGTTTGTTTTTTTTCCAGATAGTGAATTTCACTCCAGATCAAGCACTGCACAGGAATTTCATTTTTTTTTCTACCGATGTAAATTATGTGATGCCAACCAAAAAAAGTTGCAAGGACCAGTCTGATTCTCCGTAAAGAACAACGAAATGGGGGTGGGTTTTGTGGTTGGTGGATCGAGACTTGGAGGCTCTAACCGTCGAGTAGGTCAGGGAAAATGGACGTTAAAGAAAAAGCCCCAAAATTTCTGAATCGCCCCGTCCCGGCTCCACCCAAAAGGTAAATGTAACCTGTTGGCTAATGCTATTTGTGTCTTTTCTATGAAATTTCTTTCAAAACGTACAAAAGTTATTTAAAATTTGGGTTTTGCATGCAAAGCTTTTCGCCCCTAGTACCAGCCCTAACTGCTATCAATAACACAGTGGGGCTTCAACAGTTTTTTTAGGCATGGCAGCGGGGATTATTAATACCGTATTTACCCGATTGCAAGCCCACCTTTTTTTTACCATTTTTGCAGTTTAAATGGCACCCCGGCTTGGAATCGTAGCAAACTTATGAGTATTTAAAAACTACACTTTTTTGTTAGATGAACTTTTAATCAGAGATCGGCTACATTCGGTGTGGGGTTTTAAAACAAGCAATACGGTAGGGGTCTCTCTAGCCTACATAGGCTTAAGATGACGTCCCCAATACCAACAAACTTAAAACCATATCATCTATGTCATTCTATGTCGAAAAAAATCCTAGTTTTTTTATCCCATTCCGACCTGGTACTATAAAGCAACGTTTAAAAATATCCCTTCACTCTCCCCAGTCGTCAAAGACCATCAACATTATATCTTAAGTTTGGGATCATGGCAGTGGCATATCAAGGGGGGGGGGGCCTTTTACCAAAGAAAAGTGTGAAAATGCACTTAAACGTTTCAATGGAGAATATAGAATAACTGTTTTTAGAGCAAAACTAATTGCAAATTACCATTTGACCAAAAGAGGATTTAAGTATAGATACAAATTTGGTTATTGTAATGCTTTAAAACGCATAGATTTTTACCAAAATGACCTTGAGAAAGAAAACTTTTGGATTAAAAACAGGATTTTAAGAAGTTGGTGATGTTTTAAAATGCACAGATTTTACCAAAATGACCTTGTAAGAGAAAACTTTTGAATTAAAAATAGGATTTTAGTAGAATAAAAGTTGGTCGTTGTGATGCTTAAAAACGCACAGATTTTCACCATAATGACCTTGAGGAGAAAATTTTTCCGGGGGGCAAGCCCCCCAGACCCCCACTTAGTCTTCTGTACATCTATGAATTAATTGGTTAACCCCCCCCCCCTTTATGAATTCCTGGATACGCCACTGATCATGAGAGCACAGTTTTTATTTGGATTGGTGCCAGACCCTTCCGGTACGGCAACACTTTTTGGTTAATGTTTTTTTCACCTCCAGCGGTTTAGCTACGGTCGCTTATCCGGTTCCCACTCGAACACCAAAGTTAAGCAACCTTCGGGCGTGGTCAGGTGTAGAGTGGGTGACCGCTCTGCCCTGAAACACACGTATACCGCTGGTTAGAGCAGATATGGAGGGTTCGAGAGCTAGTGTAATAGCTTCATTCTCCTCGACGTCTGCTCGACAGTGTGGGTTAAGTGGAGGAACCTATATGACTGTTGTGGTTACACCGTCCTTTCGGATGGGACATAAGGCCCTTTGCATGCATGCAAATTTGCACTAGTGGATTACAATATCCGTTGCAAATAGGACTAAATAAATGTATTACCTACCTACCAAAAATGTTTCAGTGTTAGAATCAGCATATCAGTAGCTTTCATTTGATACCCATTTTGATAATATTAAAAATACTTCCAACTTTTTACCTAAATAAATTCAATTAGGCCTGTATGTAGATTTAGCAAGCAAGCAGATTTTTCTCATCGGTAAAATTTATAGGCCTATTTAACTTTGCTTTGTTATTACTCTTAAATTTACAACCATGAAATCAATGTTTAGGCAAAGCATTTGCCCAATTGGACACAGGAGAGGAGGTATCAATTGAAAATACTGTACAGTAGTACGTAATAATAATAATAATAATAATAATAATAATAATAATAATAATAATAATAATAATAATAATAATAATGAATAATGAATTAATGGATAATTGATTACCAAATTAGTAATTGGATGAGCGTAGCGAGCGAAGGGAAGATTCCATTTCACTACAAAGGAGAAAAAATCCGGAATGTTTTTTTTTTCTTTTTTTTTTTTGTATTTTTGTCTGTTTGTTAACACGATTCTGGCTAAAACCGATACTCCGATTGCGATGGATTTTATGGAGGTCTTTGAAATCTCTGAACTTAGAACTGGCACGATTTTGAGCACAATCGAAAACTATTTCTCATGAAAATCACAATTTTACGTTTTTCTTCGATTTTTGAAAAATTTTCTTCGACTTACAACACCTAGGCCTACATGCTTTGTCCGATTGTAATGATTTTTTCACAGAACCTTAATTTCACGAATTGAAATATTCATGTGAAATTTGAGCATTACCTATCACTAGGAAAACGCTTAAGTCCCGCCGCGTTGTTGGATGAGCGTTATTGGTGCATTGAGCTACCATGTGTTATGCGGATTTTCTGTTGTTATGTGAAAAAATTATTACAAAGTCAAAGAATTTTTTAATTAAATTAAATTAAATAAAAAATTAACTTTATTTTTTTATTGTTTTTATTATTATTGTAATTTAAAAAAAGAAAAAAATCGTAAAATTGCGATTTTCGTTAGAAATAATTATTCGATTGCGCTCAAATTTTACACAAATATATTAATTCATAAAATTAAGGTTCTGTGAAAAAATCATTACAATAAGGATAAAGCATGTAGGTGTCATAAGTCAAAGAATTGTTTAAAAAATGAAAAAATCTGTAAAATTTTGATTTTCATGAGAAATAATTTTTCGATTGCGCTCAAATTTCACACAAATATCTTAATTTATGAAATGAAGGTTATGTGAAAAAAACATTAAAATCGGATTAACCTTTTGAAGAGTATGCCCGTATATATACGTGCGCGCCCGAGCGCCCTGCCAGAGTATTCCCGTATATGTACGTTTCAATGTTTTTGGGTTGCACAGTAATTCAAGGCATGGGTGCATCGAGCTGGAGCTCGGCCATGCAGTAGTGCTACCTATTGGCAACATCTTGAACTATTTGGTGAAACATTTGGACGAGATTTGATCTATTTTTTAGCATGTTGTTGTGAATACGTGCGTTGCCGGGTGCGTGTGAAGGCAGACCTAGTGCGTGCTAGTAGGTAAGCAACAAGTTTTAAATCGGTAGCTATGGTAAGGTGCGTAGATATGAATGTAGACGAAATCTCTAAAATTTAAATTATGAATATTGTGTGCAAATAAACATTTACTACACAAGAAAATATTGGTTATTAATTCATTAAGAATTTTTCCCTTGGATTCTAAAATACGGAAAAAACTCACTTTAGGGGTGGAAAAACCCCCAATTTTGAACTCACTTTTCAAAAGGTTAAGCTGTAGGTGTTTATAAGTCGAAGAAATTTTTTAAAATCGACAAAAATCGTAAAATTGCGATTTTTCGAGAAATAATTTTTCCGATTTGCGCTCAAAAACGTGGGCAGTTCTAAGTTCAGAGATTTCGAGGTCTCAGAAAATTTCATCGCAATTGGAGTATCGGTTTAGCCGGAATCGTGTTAACAAACACACACAAAAAAAAAGAAAGAAAAAAAAAAAAAAAAAACAATCCGCATTTTTGTCTCCAGTGTAGTGAAATGGAATCTTCGCTTCGCCCCATCCAAAAAAACTATTTTTTTCAAAAATCGCAATTTTACGATTTTTAAAATTTTTAAAACATTCTTTGGCTTATACACCTAGGCTACATGCTTTATCCGATTGTAATGATTTATTTACAGAACCTTAATTTTTATAAATTTATGTATTCGTGTGAAATTTGAGCGTAATCGAAAAATTATTTCTTACGAAAATCGCAGTTTTACGCATTTTTTTTTATTTTTAAATTTCTTCGACTTTCACACCTACATGCTTTATCCAATTGAAATGATTTTTTCACATAACCTTAATTTCATAAATTAATATATTCTTGTGAAATTTGAGCGTAATCGTAAAATTATTTCTCATGAAAATCTCTATTTTACGCTTTTTCTTTTTCTTTTTTAAAACAATTCTCTGACTTATAACACCTACATGCTTTATCCTTTTGTAATGATTTTTTTCACAGAACCTTAATTTTATGAATTAATATATTTGTGTAAAATTTGTGCGCAATCGAATAATTATTTCTTATGAAAATTTCAATATTATGATTTTTTCCTTTTTTAAAATTACGATTAATTAAAAAAAAAATTTAAGTTAATTTTTAATTTCATTTAATTTAATTTAATTTTAAAAAAATCTTCAACTAAGTAATGGTTTTTTCACAGAACAACAGAAAATCCGCATAACACATGGCAGCTCAATGCACCAATTACGCTCATCCAACAACGCGGCGGGTTTTAAGCGTTTTCCTAGTTACTAATTAAATTGCTGTTATTAGATCTAGGCCCTAATTTGTATTTTGTATGTTAGTGAGAGCTGTAAAGGGGAAGGAACACTTGAATATTGCAAATCCGGATACCAGCGTGAAATTTTGCATGGGGGTAGATAAAAAATCAGAATTAAAAATCCGCCGGGAGGCAAGCGATATCTCACCCCCAACACCCCCTAAATCATCCCTAAAATTAGAATAATTCATAGCTCTAACCCAAAAAAGAATTTTTATTCAAATTAGTTATTAAAATTATTTTTTTAATGTGTTTTAACCCAATCCGCCTATTCTCATTCCTAAGCCACATTTTTTCAACCCCCATCCCTAATTGTTTATAATATTTTTACCTTGATTTCCAGCATTTCCCCAGTGAGGCACCTAGGGAGTTATCAGCATGAAATTTGGCATGATGGTTCATAATAACCTGAAAAATAATAATCCGCCGGGAGGCAAAGCGATATTCCACCCCTTTTGTTCTCTACCACCCTTAACTTTGGGGAAAAACGTAAGATAGTATTTAATACATTTTGAATATTTAAATTTGCTGATTAAAATTATGAGTCGATGTGTTATAGTCCAGTCAACAAATCATTCATACAAAACAAACAATTTTTCACCCCCAACCCTAATAATCATACTTTTAGTGACAAACACTGTTTAGTAAGTTACCAACATGAAATTTGGCATGGTGGTAGATAAAAATATAAGAATTACTATTCCGTTGGGAGGCAAACAATATTTTACCCCTAGTGCCCTCTATCATCCCTTAAAATTGGATTTGGTACTAGGTCGTATTCAATACATTGAAATCATTAAAATTATCCAATAATATTATGCTCAAGCATGTTTCCATCCAATCAACCTAATTTCTCGTGTTTTTTCTACCCCACCCCCAATAGTGAATTTTTTTCATCAACACTTATTAGCATGAAATTTGGCATGGTGATAGATAAAAATATAAGAATTACTATTCCGTTGGGAGGCAAACGATATTTTACCCCTAGTGCCCTCTATCATCCCTTAAAATTGGATTTGGTACTAGGTCGTATTCTATACATTGTAATTATTAAAATTATCCAATAATATTATGCTCAAGCATGTTTCCATCCAATCAACCTAATTTCTCGTGATTTTTTTACCCCCACCCCTAATAGTGATTTTTTTCATCAACACTTATTAGCATGAAATTTGGCATGGTGGTAGATAAAAATATAAGAATTACTATTCCGTTGGGAAGTAAACGATATTTCACCCCAAGTACATCCCTTAAAATTGGAAAGAGTGTTCAATGATTCGTTTTTTTTCATGGGTGGTTATCTGGAAGAAAGTATTCAATTAAAAATCTAATTAAAATTCAATAGTTTTGGTTTATTTAAGAAATACAATAATAAGCATGTTGTGCGTTGGTATCTATGATTACATGGTACAAGGTGGTATTTTATAGCAGCTTATTTTCTCAATGCAGTTTCTAAACAAATGACGGTTTGTTTGTCTGAAGTGACAGTGTAATAACACAGCCCCAAAACTCGTAACAAATTGTATGAAAATACTACCTTGTACCATGTAATCATAGATACCATACCATACATAGATACTTGTAACATGCTTATTATTGTATTTCTTAAATAAACCAAAACTATTGAATTTTAATTAGATTTTTAATTGAATACTTTCATCCAGATAACCACAAATGAAAAAAACGAATCATTGAACACTCTTTCCAATTTTAAGGGATGTACTTGGGGTGAAATATCGTTTACTTCCCAACGGAATAGTAATTCTTATGTTTTTATCTACCACCATGCCAAATTTCATGCTAATAAGTGTTGATGAAAAAAATCACTATTAGGGGAAGGGGTAAAAAAAATCACGAGAAATTAGGTTGATTGGATGGAAACATGCTTGAAGAGCATAATATTATTGGATAATTTTAATAATTACAATGTATAGAATACGACCTAGTACCAAATCCAATTTTAAGGGATGATAGAGGGCACTAGGGGTGAAATATCGTTTGCCTCCCAACGGAATAGTAATTCTTATGTTTTTATCTACCACCATGCCAAATTTCATGCTAATAAGTGTTGATGAAAAAATCACTATTAGGGGTGGGGGTAAAAAAATCACGAGAAATTAGGTTGATTGGATGGAAACATGCTTGAGCATAATATTATTGGATAATTTTAATAATTACAATGTATAGAATACGACCTAGTACCAAATCCAATTTTAAGGGATGATAGAGGGCACTAGGGGTGAAATATCGTTTGCCTCCCAACGGAATAGTAATTCTTATATTTTTATCTATCACCATGCCAAATTTCATGCTAATAAGTGTTGATGAAAAAATCACTATTAGGGGTGGGGGTAGAAAAAACACGAGAAATTAGGTTGATTGGATGGAAACATGCTTGAGCATAATATTATTGGATAATTTTAATGATTTCAATGTATTGAATACGACCTAGTACCAAATCCAATTTTAAGGGATGATAGAGGGCACTAGGGGTAAAATATTGTTTGCCTCCCAACGGAATAGTAATTCTTATATTTTTATCTACCACTATGCCAAATTTCATGTTGGTAACTTACTAAACAGTGTTCGTCACTAAAAGTATGTTTATTAGGGTCGGGGGTGAAAAAATTGTTTGTTTTGTATGAATGATTTGTTGACTGGACTATTCCACATCGACTCATAATTTTAATCAGCAATTGAAATATTCAAAATGTATTAAATACTACCTTACGTTTTTCCCAAAGTTAAGGGTGGTAGAGAACAAAAGGGGTGGAATATCGCTTGCCTCCCGGCGGATTATTATTTTTCAGGTTATTATGAACCATCATGCCAAATTTCATGCTGATAACTCCCTAGGTGCCTCACTGGTAAATGCTGGAAATCAAGGTAAAAATATTATAAACAATTAGGGATGGGGGTTGAAAAAATGTGGTTTTGGAAATGAGAATAGACCGATTGGGTTAAAACACATTAAAACATAATTTTAATAACTAATTTGAATAAAAATTCTTTTTTGGGTTAGAGCTATGAATTATTCTAATTTTAGGGGATGATTTAGGGGGTGTTGGGGGTGAGATATCGCTTGCCTCCCGGCGGATTTTTAATTCTGATATTTTTATCTACCCCCATGCAAAATTTCACGCTGGTATCGGATTTGCAATATTTTTCCGCTAACAGCTCTCACTATGTTGAAAGATGGCTGAATGAAAGAGTAGCCTACGGTACCTATAATAAAACAGTGAAAAAAAAATTTTTTGGTCGGGACAACCTCACTATCGGCCATTCCCATTAGGCCTATGTTGTTTTTTGACAATAGTGTGGACAGCACAGCTAGTGCAAAATTAAATTTTGAGAATCAATTTTCTGGATATAGCTTCTAAACATTTTTTGCTTCAACTTCAGCTATCTATAAGGACATATAGATTTCTGAAATAACAGTTGGTGTACGATTTTTTTGCCAGACGATACAAAACTCAAAAAGACTTGTAGGCCTATTTGTACTGTTTGACAAAAAAATCGTACACCAACACCAACTGTATTTTCAGAAATCTATTTGTCCTTCTAGCTGAAGTTGAAGTTCAAGGTGTTTAGAAAATAGAAACTACTATATCCAGAAAACCGATTCTCAAAATTTAATTTTGCACTAGCTATGCTGTCACCTATTGTCAAAAAAACAACATAATATAATGGCCGATAGTGAGGTTATGTCCCGCTCCCCCAAAATTTAATTTTTTCTGTTTTAAGTAAGACCCTCTGTCATTCAGAAAACTTTTCAGCCATGGTTTGCCGAGACTGGCAACAAAGTTAATAAAGGATCAATCTATGAGGTCCTGTGTGCGTATTTTTAGATCAATTATTCATCTCATCGGTTTTAAATTAAAAGGTCATAAAACCTCCAAAATTTACTCAATTTTGGTGAACTTTCTGAAATTTATTCCAAGCATACAGATTTTTTAATGCAAATTTTCATAAAATTTGTTTGTTGGGAATTTCCAGAATTAAAATCCATGTTTTTAATTTTTGATTTATCACGTTTGGACTTACTTCTCGCATTGATTTTTTAAGGCTAATTCTTGGCAACCAAGTGTGGATATCAATATTAGGCCTAAAAGAACTATTAACATTCATGCAAAATTTGGCAATGAATATCCCACCATTTAATTCAGCTGCAATCGTCAACATCTGAGCGCGCCCATTTGAGTTGGGCCAAGCTCAGCGATCCCTATTAAATTAATGTAAATATGAATTTTAATTTGTTTTCACATTTTTATTAATTATGCTAATTAGGGAGGCCGTAAAGCGGTTAACTTTGTATTATATTTTTACACAAACAACATCTGATAAAATAAATCTGTTCCAATTAGTTCCACTTCCTGGTCAAGCCTATTTGAGGGACAATAACATAGTCAGCTTTACAGCTCGACGAGGCATTTTTTACACAATATTAGACTATATAGGCTAAATAAAAGTGAACTGCAGAGTAACCACCTGCCTGATTGTCATTATATAAACATTTTGAACTTGCTGACTCAGGGAAACTGCACTCAGGTATACCCCCACCATCGAACTACGGCCCGGCGGACACAAGGGAGGGCAAGCGATCGAGTTGAATAGAACTTAAAAGGGTGGCTTGAATACATAATTTACCTGACATTGTTAAATATTGCTAGTGCCTATAACATTATCATATTAGGTTTGTTGCTATTTTTACCTTCAAAATGAAACACAATTAGGTAAATAAATACGATTTAAATTGGACTTTTAATCTAAATTTTCAACCAAAATTTGGTTTAAAAAAATGAAAGAAATGGAGAGAGCTTGTTAATATGCCCGTCATAGAAGACAGCGAGGAAGACGAGGATGTGTTGAGCCTGGCTATCAAGCACTAAGAACAGTCCGTAGGCCTAGCCCGAGATATTGGTGATGCGTCACACCCTGACCCGGGTGTTTGATATTATTATCATCTTTTACAAATCACATGCGTGTCTCCCTATAAATATATAAGTGACGTTACGTCCAGGAGAAGTAAAACCCGGGTAAAAAATGGGGGGATTTAAATTATTATTTAATTTATAATTTATTTAAATTAAATTAGGTAGGCCTATATTATTTTATAATATATATTTATTATTTAAATTATATTTATTGATTATTAAAATGTCCATTGTGCCATCTATTCTAGTTATTCAGTTTCCTGTTTCATCTCTTGTTTCATCATGACGTCAAAATATGATAATAAACTGTAACAGAATTGGTAAGGTACCCTCCAGCCAAAGAGTGTTCAATAATTTTTGGGAACCCAAAGTCATCCACCCAAAGTTTGCGCCCATGCACTGTACTACCCACTGGTTTGCAATAGATGCCAAACAGTGTTTATAATCGAAACTTGGCATTGCTATGCATTGCCGTGGGGCAGCCATGATACATGACGTCACCCTAATACGGCTATTATTAGTGATGACGTCGTGTACCCGGAATTTGGTTCCGACTTTTCAAGCCGGTTCCATTTTTTACAAGATTTGCCTTTACAACAATGAACTTCAGGCACGTTTTCCCGCACAAAATTAATTCTGTGCATTGTCATTCGTACGATCTATTTCCGCGAAGCCTGTGAAGACGTCACCGGCTATTCTGTCCTGTCTTGCCAGTTGCTTATCAAGCACTCGACCGCCCTTGACGTCTGAGGCTGCTACCTGACACTTGACTGTCAGCAGTTGTATTCGTACATAACAAGGCCCGGGCGCCGCTGTTTTTTTTAATGTGACTATCCTCGCGATTAAAACAACTCATTTAAGGCACATATCAAAAATCAACCTTAAAAACCAGTTCTTGACCAGTTTTGACGTGGATGAACCGGTTTGAACTTTTTGGACCCATTGTCATCACTAATGGCTATTCTTTTACAATAATGGATTGCTAGTATTATGCTACCTGCTAATGCCAAAGAATTACTTTGTGATACAGACTTTTGTTTGTTGTACATCACTAACCATTCATTTTTTTTGTAGGTAAAGCAGTTCCTTTTTTGACAGAGGACAAACTACTAAATATTCTTGAAGTTTGTAAAAACGAAAATTCATACTCTTTATTGATACGTACCCTTGGTGAAGTTTACTCAAGCGTTGATTCCTTGAGCCTCAGCTTTTTGAAGCAACAACCTGACTCTCCTATTGATGCAATGTTGGACAAAGCTCCTAAAGATTTAAAGAACATAAAGAAAGAAGACGTTCGGATGATGGAAGGTGACATGGATAAAGATGAAGATAGTTTAGAAACTGGTGAATGTTCATTAGGATCAAGTGAGAAAGAAAGAAAGGCTTACAGATCATCGTCAGACATCAGCGTGGATATATTGTCTTTAAGGCGAGCGTACAAGGCACTGTTCGACCTACCGAGCTGTTCTCAGATTGAGAGTCCGTTTGTTCACGCTTTGATGACGCTCGCCGGATGCATAGAGTTTGATCTTCGGGTTTACGGAGGATCGAGAAGGGAAAACCTGGATGACCTTCTCAACGTGTTTGTTATTATCCTGGAAATACCTATGCTGGGAATGTCTGAATACTTGGAAATGGCACTACCCAAGATTTGTAAGGCAGCAGCCCAACTGCCTGTTGCCTACCAAGCTAAGCTTGCTCGGGTGTGGGCGAAACATAGCCGTCAACAGATGACAACATTGGTACAAAGTCTACAGCAACTAATAACCCTCAAAGTCATATCGGGCCATTTCACTCGAGAATATTGTGTGCAGGAGGAAGAGACGATCACAGAACCAACAAAGCTCATGAAGGTAATACTAATAATTAATAAATGATTCTAAATGCATGTAGGCTTATGCCTAGGGTTGCAAATGAAGATTCAGGGGAGTGGAAGGGGTCTGGGGCAAAGACCCAGCCGCCGGGGGCAAAATGGGTTCAGATGACCTTTTTGGCATAAGTGCCCGGAAAATGACGATTCCCATGTTTGTAGTAATGATTAAATAAATACACAAGTTTATAAAATTGGGCCTAACGTACGGTGACATTTAGTCGGGTAGGGTATTAGGAACTTGGTAAATTGGGTAGGTGCCATCAAGTGAAAACACTGCTTATTATGGAAATCAATCCAAAAATTACAACATCCATCTCAGTGGGGTACTATTTCCCCGGGATTGTTTCCTGATTAACTGCTTAGTTATTGTTGTATTCAAGTTTTAACAGAAATCAGATCACCTTCATTAGTTTCTTTGTTAGCCCAGTCATATTAAATTGTCCGAGGATCTTATTCCAGCCAATAACTTAAAATTGCTCTTCACAAATAATCATAAACTCTGTGCAATTTGCATCTTTCAAGCATTGGACGGCTACTATAGTACCATAAATTAAGCGGTAAGGATGAACAAGTGCACTGGCACGCTACACGTTTGTACTAATATTAATAAATAATAATAGTTTTGAAATTATGGCTGCAAGTAGTAAGATTTGATTTGGAGGATTTGTAAATCGGGACACGTAAAATACAGAGCTCTAATGCAAGACAATCCTGATTTTTTGGAACTTATGACAACCCTACCTAGCCTATGCCAGAGTTGTGTTTAGTTGCCTTCATATGATTTGTTCTGTTATAAACAATAGCTAAACATATGTGATGCTACACCCTTAGTTTTATTTTTTCAATCAACTTTGACAATGTTATGTCCTGAGGAGAAAGTTGAGAATGTTAATTGTTTAAAATCTAAATTGGGAGTTGATTCATAAAATTTAGACGTTGAAGTATGTAGGCACTGCCTGCATGTGTAGGTACTTGTACTAGGTAGGCTTTACATTATGCAAGTCCAAGCCTCCCTACCCAAATTGAGCCTATTCTTGAACCATTAACTTGTGTCATATAGACCTACTATTTATGTATAGGCCTGTGTAAGGCCTATGCAATGAACAGTTCAATGTGGGTGCTATTTTAGAGTCCGGATTTTCATTTTACCACCACTGCTTTTCCCTCAAAGAAACTAAATTTACAAAGAGGCCGACTCATGTACCAATTATATTATACCTTCGTCAAAATGTTGGACCTACCACTTCGTTAAGCGTGCCTCGATGTTGCCAAATAGAACTCGCTTCAAACACGACACATTAAAATTGCTTTTCTATTGTGTTGAAAGGAGTAGAGCCTCCTTATCGACAACGCTGACTGATGTCTGTGGCGCGCGTCAACGGGAACTAAGGGTTGACAGGTCTACAAGACTGCTTATTCCGCTTGAATGAAGAGCGGCGAAATAGGCAATGGTGGTAAAATGAAAAACCGGACTCTACCATGCAACATAGGCCCAGTGTTCTCCCCAGGCCGGGACCGCCGGGCAGGCCCGCCCGGCGATAATTCCCTGACGCCCGACAAAAAAAAAAAAAAAAAAAAAATCAAAAAAAAAATTTGAAAAAAATTTTGATTTTTTTTTTTTCTTTTTTTTACTAAAAGATTTTTGAATTCAAACTCTAACCGTTTCTCTAAACGTTTAAAACGTCCCCTCTCTAAAAATGTAACGCAGCTTGTAAACGAAAAACGTGGAGCTCGCTGATAGTATAGAAACCGACAATGAATGCATTTAAATGAAACACTAAGTTGGCAAAAAGGCAATCATCGCTATGATTGTAAACATTCACTGCCCCACAAGGAGCACATTCACTGCACACAAGTGAACAATTTTAGCAATTTTCAATTTTATTGATTGCTAGAAAGAATTTTAAAGTAATAAAAATGAAGTCATCAAATACAACAATGTTTCAAGTTGAAGTAATTGAAAACCTACAAATCTTAGATAATAAACACTTAGAAAAATAACATCATCACCTTTATAAGGGCCTATTGTACTCATTGTAGCAATAGGACTACAGTAATTCACATAGGCTACTTTACAAAGGAGAAAATAGGCTTAGACTATGATTTCAATCAAATTGAAATGTTCATACCACTAAACCAACTAAAGCAAGTACTTTAAAAGGGATTTGAAAACCTCTAAAACTCACCAAATCGAATCTAGGATCTCAAATTTTTTCCGGGGCAAGCCCCCGGACCCCCACTAATTTTTTGGCCCTACCCACCCGGCAATGTTTATGGGAAAACCCCGTGAACATTTTTTTCTGGGGAGAACACTGTAGGCCTACTACCTTGCCTTGACGTCTTGTGGTGTTGAGTTATTTATTATAGAGATGGTGTTTTATAGCTTAAAAAAAAAAAAAATACATTAATTATTTCAAAAAACGTTTATTACATTTTTTTTTTTTGGTGGGCGTTCTTTGGAAAAATAAAAAAAAATATAAAAATTTTTTAGATTACAGTAGCTAAAGTAAATCAAAATTTCTAGTAGGCTAGTTGTGAGCGTATACCTCTCAAAGGGAATTTTTGGGGGGTTTTTTCATTAAGACCGCAGCTAAACCGGCCACGGCGTCAAAATACAAAAATACATTTTTTACAAAAAATTTCCGAAGGCCTTTTATTTACAAATTTTTTTTTAAAAAATTCCCCCAATTTCGAAATTTAGCAATTTTATCGCTTTTTAAAGCCGTTTATTGGAAATTTCAAAAAAAACATACCTTTAAACTCCCCCCTTTTTAATAAAAGGGTCAAAAGGTAAAAAAAAAATGGGAAAAAATTTAATTTTTTTTTTTGTCGCTTTTATGTTAATGCTTAAAAACCATCTCTTTATTATAGGAAAACGCTAAAGTCCCGTCGGTTGTTGAGCGAGCCCCGGGTACGTGCAAAAACCCCCCAAGTACGACATTCCCAAAATTTTTACATCCCAATAATATCCGATGTTAAAGGATATTATATGGGCATCCCTTGCTTTTTTTTGATACAAGCAAGCCCACTTGGCACACGTTTTCTAGGGACCTACCCTACAAATTTTGAGGTGGACCCAGTGTATCCCGTGAAAGGGACCCTTTACGCAGTTGCCTACCCCTGCTGGTTTGAAGGGGTTTGGGTTTTAGCAAAAAAATTTGGGGTTTTTTGGGGAGATACTTAATTTTTTTCCCAAATGGGAAATATTAGGTTTAAACATACGGGCAAGGGGGAACTCGATTTTTATAGAAAGGGGATATGGGGTTTTTAATTTTGGGGGTTGAACTTTTGTTTTAAATTTTTTTATTGATGCCCCCCTTTGGTTAGTGTTGGACTTCTCGTTAAAGTACTTCCCAAAAATTTTCAAAACAAATGATGGTGTTTAAAATAGACTAGGCCCTAATTTGGACAAATGACCTTTTTGACATAATGACCTGAGAAAGACCTATTTAAAAATTGTTAGACTAGTCGGTACCATCTATTTAAAGCTGGATAAATAGTTTAATATGAAAAAATTTTAAACAGCCAGTTGACCTGTGCCCTTTTTTCCCCCCTTTCATTTTGACCTTGATAACTTTTAAAGATGACTGATGACTGCAAAAATGTATCTTAAGCACACCCAAATGCATGTGATATATTTACAAGTTTATTTCAAAATAACTCAACTTTTTAAAATGTTATAAGGCGCTTGAAAACGCTTTTTATGTGCGTTGAGATGGCAGTTTTGTACCTTGACCCTCTTTTACTATACTTTTACTTCGTCGTTTTTAAACATATTTACATAGACTTTACCTTTTAAAAAAGGAAACCCATTTCCGGGTAATCGTTATGGAAAAATTTTTTGGGGGATTAACATTCATTGAGAAAATTTACAATACACCATTGTTGATTAAGTATTTTATTAATTACTTATCTTTTAACCCAATTTTGTTAATTTTTGGATTTTTTTCACTTAAGCTCAAAAGTGCGACCCCACTGGCAGAGCTATACTTTCATACTTTTTGAAAACACTTCTCCCCCTCCAACCTTTCTTGCACCCGACCCGCATCGTAAAAACCTAACATGTTTCAGAAGCGATTGGAAAAGGGTCCACACTGGCTCCCTCCATCTGCCGTATACCCCACCCCCACTCGAGAGCCAAGGCAGTTTTTGTTGTGGGGAAGATTTGAGTGTACCCCTTTAAAAATTGAGCGTTTAATGTGCTGTCTAAGGCGTCTTTGTCGGGGTCGTTTCTCGTCTGTTTTTCCGCTGAAAAGTTTTTTTGCGACATTTCATTCACAGAAATTTACGGTTTCATCAAAAAGTGAAAATTTAAAAAAAACATTTTTAGGGTATCTCTTCTTCTTCTTCTTTCCAGAAATTTGACCTATTTGGCCTCTGCTTTTCCGTGTTTCCCAGTAGAGATGGGTTTCTTTTTCTGCCCCCTCCATTCTTTTGGATTGGTTCTTTTTTCTTGAAGTCCCGGGGCATCTAGTAGGTGCTCCCTGGTATGCTATTCTGTACCCAATAGTGTCAATGGTTTAAAGTCAGTTATCCCTATTTTATGAAGGTGTGTAGCTGCGGGTCTGCCGGTTTCAAATCTGAATTGTGCCGTCTCAGTCTGCCGATTTCTCCATTTCTTTTTTTTTTGTGAGGGCCCCTTTCCCACTGTTTGCCTTTACTTGCCTTCTCCCATCCTTTTTGATGTTGTTTTTCACTCCCGTGTTCACAGAGTTTTGCGGCATTAAAAGGATAGGGGCTTCTTGTTCTGCTTCATCCTGCCCCCCCTCTTTCGCGAGTCTGTCTGCTTCTCGTTCTATGTTACAGTGTGCTGGCACCCACTGAAGGTCCTTTTTTTTTCCTGTTTAACCCCCAAACCCCGTAGTCTTTTACACTCCAACTCTCACTATTCTCATTCCTTACTCACAATGGCCGTATGGCGCTTTGATTTGAGAAAATGATGCTTTTGGTATTTGCTTTTCCTTTTTTTTAGAAAGTGCCTTTGTTGCCTTTTTTCTCCGCATAACTGCTTCCATTAGCCTGCTGGCAATGCTTGGGTGCATTAAAGTATCTCAAGCGTAGTTATTGTAGCCTTTTTGATAGGGAAATGTAAATTGATCCCAAATGTATTAAAAAGTACTGAAAACTTCTCCAAAGTCTCAATACACCCTCCACTTTTCCAACAATAGTGGCAATAAACCTTTTTAGCATCAGGAAACGCTTCCAAGCATCGAATAGACTTTTTTCCCCTAAAACCCTCACGAAAAGGGGGGGAACGGTTTCCATCCCGAAATCGTGGAAAATAGGAAGTGTATAGAAAAAAACCATAGATAAATTTAAAGTTCCCGGGTTTCCTTTTTTGAAAATAATCAAAAACGGTTTTTTACCTAAAAGCTGCAACATGGTGTGCTTCGACATACTGATGGTTCCTTCAGTCCCAGATGCTCCTATAGTCTTCAAAGCCCGTTTTTTCCGGGGAAAACAGCGATTGCAAGGGTAGCCATCAGTACACGACGTGTCTCCCTGCTTGTGATTACATTGGGGGGAACCCCCCGGAATCCTTATTAAGTGGTAGCTTTGGTATGGGGGTAGTAACAGAGGGGCAAATGTGTTAATGACTCCTTTGCCTTCCTCATTTGTCATTGATATGCGGGGCCAAATCCCAAAGAATTTCTTTATTTCCTGAAAACACTTAGAAAATTTTGGGCCCCCCTTTGGGGTTATTTGTAGTTGGAGTTACAGTGTCCCCAAAATTTTGTCCATGTCATTTTAAAAACTAATTGGGGCGTATTTTCCCAGATGATATCTAAGCGTAGCCAGACCTAGTTCTTTCTTGAGGGGGGGGAAAAAAAAAATGTCACATATCTTGGAATGCAATTGAGGGTCCGGGGGGGGAGCTTAACCCTTAGTATTTTTTCATCTACAGGAGGGGGTGCATTTTCTACGAACTGTTTTGACGGGATTCAAAAAGGGATTTACTAATCCAAATTGGGACAAAAATCTCAAAGCCCCAATACAGACAAGGGCGATGGCCCGGTTGAGATAGTCATTTTGGCCTAAATTTTAAAAACAAGAGGTAAAATGGCTGTTCTAAAGAGAAGAAATTTGTTTAATTTTATGGGGGGCCATAAAATATTTAGCAAAATTTCCACTGCGCGCCACCAGAAGCGAGAGAGTGCCGCTCTCGGAAAAAATCCCAAAAAGGGGCGCGACTCAAACAGCTGTTTAGTTTTTTGGTTTTGATTATTAAGTTATTGTTTATATTAAAATTACCCACAGTGCACTTCTAAATAGCTATTTTGGTCATTTACGAGAAAAACCGTATTTTACCAATGAAAAAGGGCCTGAACCAATTCTTGTTAATTTGACCCATTGATGAGCAACAGCGATCAGTTACTTAAAAAAAGGACCACTGATTGGCCACCTTACCCCTTTGGTTAGGATCTCACCCGCATGAACTTTTTTAATTTTTTTTTTGGTTTATTACTATAACGATCTACGGGCTTGGTACCCTTTATATTGGTAAATTCTTGTAAATACGCTGAAAAACACGAAATAAAAATATAGTAAAAGAGGGTTAAAAAGGGACAAAACGCTCATCCCTCAAAGCGACGTAAAAAACTCCAAAGCAGCCCTTTTAAAATTACAGTTTTAGTTTATTTAGAAATAAACTTTTTAAATATCACTTGCATTTGGATGTTCTATAATATACATTTGCAGTCATGCAGCTCTGCTGAAACATTTTCAAGGGCAAATAAAGGACGAAAAAGGTCACAGGTCAACATGGCATGTGAATTTTTTTTATATTATTCTACTTCATCTAAACTTTAAAAAGAGTGGTCACAGATATGTTTAACAATTTTTTAAAAAGGGCATAACTCAGGTCTTATGTCACAGGTCATTAGACCAAATTAGGGTCGCTAGTAATTTTAAACACCTCATTTTTTTTTGAAATTTTTTGGGGGGTACTTTAAAGAAGAAGTCCAACATTACACCAAGGGGGCCATCATAAAAAATTAAAATCGAAATGTTCCCCCAAAATTTAAAACCCCCCTTTTCCCCCCACTATGAAAAAATCCGAAGTTTCCCCCTTTTTCCAGTTGTTAAGCCTAATGTTCCCCTATTGTAAAAATTTTAAGTTTCTATCACCAAAAACCGAAATTTTTTTTGCTAATCACCCTTTTAAACCCGAGGGTAGCAACATGCGTAAGGGGCCCTGCACGGGAATCACGTGGCTCCACCTCAAAAATTTGTTGGGTATGGTCCTAGAAAAACCCCTGTGCCAAATGCCTTGCTTGTATCAAAAAAGCAAAGGTCAAGTCCTTTAACATCCGGACTATAGTCTTTAAATCTTGACCATTTAGCTGAAAATTTTTTAAAAAAGGGGAGAATGTTTATTATTGACCCTGCAAAAATTTTATAAGTCGGAAATTTTATTTTTTTTTTTTTTAAATTTTATTTTTTAACCAACGATGGATTTTTGGATGACGAGGGGCGAAGCGAAGATTTCCCTTTCCACTACCTGGAAAAAAAAATCCGGATTTTTTTTTTTTTTTTTTTTTTTTTTTTTTGTATTTTTGTGTGTCTTTAAAACATTCCGGCTTAACCGTACTTCTATTTGTGAATTTTATGGAGGGCCTTTGAAATCTCTGAACTTAGAATGCCCGTTTTTTGAGCGCAATCGGGGAAATTTTTTTTTCAAAAAAACGCAAATTTTACGATTTTTTTCGAATTCTTAAAAAATTTCTTCGACTTTAATCCTACATGCTTTTTCCGATTTAATGATTTTTTTACAGAACCTTTATTTATGAATTAAGATATTCGTGTGAAATTTGAGCGTAATCAAAAATTATTTCTCATAAAATCAAAATTTTACGTTTTTTTTCATTTTTAAAACATTTCTTGACTTATAACACCTACTGCTTTATCCTATTGTAATGATTTTTTTCACAGAACCTTAATTTTATGAATTAATATATTTGTGTAAAATTTGAGCGCAATCGAATAACTATTTCTTATGAAAATTTTCATTTTACAATTTTTTTTTTTTTTAAAAATTACGATTAATTAAAAAATAAAGTTAATTTTTTATTTAATTTCATTTATTTAAAAAAATCTTCGATAATTAATGGTTTTTTCACAGAACAACAGTAAAATCCGCGTAACACATGGGAACTTAGTGAACCAATTACGCTCATCCAACAACGCGGCGGGACTTAAGCGTTTTCCTAGTGTTAAAAAAATATACAGCAACCCGCCTAGGTGGGATGTAGGCCTACATGTTGTGAAAAATTTCAGGTCGAAACAGAAAACGGTGCGACCTGTTACCGAAGCAGTAACAGAAAAAAAAAAAAACAAACAAACAAAAAAAACAGACAATTCGAGCCATAAAAGTCAAGTGGAGATGCTCGCTACGCTCGCTCAATTAATGATTTCCTCTGCTCCCTTCCAACAGGTGGCCTATTATGCAAGTCTCTTGGCCGGTGATTTAGATCCCCCAGAGTTGCGGCATGAAGATATGACCGCATACATAGACGACACATTTGGTGGTGCTGTGGGAACAGCGAAAGTACCACGGCCGACCATTCATGAAGACCCATTGGGGACAGAACTAGGAATCACGTTTTAGACTCCCGAAAACCCCTCTTACCGTTCACAGATTTCTACAATGATCCTTTGAGTGATGCCATTGAAATGGATAAAGATTTTGCAAATTACAAACATGAACCTTTAACTGCTCAAAATCGAAAATTCAGCTTCATGAATTATTCTTTCATATTAACACCAGCTACGAAAACATTAGGACTCTACTACGATAATAGGATTAGAATGTATAGCGAGAGGCGATTAAGTTTCTTCCACCAAGTTATCGGTCAACCTACAAACCCCTACCTCAAAGTGAGAGTGAAGCGGGACGAACTGATAAGTGATGCACTTGTTGAGGTATGTATATAATATTTATTTGAATATAAAAGTACTGTGTTTTGAGATGTAGGCCCTAACTAGGGTTGCGATAATCGATATATCGAACAATACGATTATTTCCCTAAACGACTGATAGCCTAATCGAATCAGTCTTCCCGGATCGATTATCGATCATGCCCTGTCTAGTCACAACCGATATTGTAATACGTCACACATCAATGTTTGATCATAGCAGGCATCATCAGGCTTAATTTCAGTAACTGTAAGCATGCTACCATCACTGACATGTTCCTCCATCCTTCACTGACTTTGCTTAACACAATTTGAACTAGGAAATTGCAATGAAGGACACATTTTCAATGTTTTACAATAAGTAGGATGTCTTCAAGCCTGAAAAACTGAAAAGGTTAGGGATGTTACTTATATTTCTGGAATTTTCTTATTTCCCCTCAATAATCGGCAATCGCCAAACTCACCAAATTGAATGTGTAGGCCTATATAATAAAACAAAATTTCAGTGGTAATCCCCTTTTATTACTAGGTATTAATTACTATTACCAGTAACTTCTTACTCAACCAAATTTTTAGCTAACCTGGAAGTCTGAGAATTTGGTAACCTAAAAATAAAATAAGTAGACACCCTGGAAAAGATAAATAAATTATAAATGATACAGTATTATCTTTTAAAAAAATCACAGAAATTGTTGACATGTTTATCTCAACCTTGACTGGTAGTAGGCTACTTTAGCTATTTTGCATGTTTTCTGTTTTTCATATGCTATAAATATCATTCATACATAAATATTAGGGATGTCATAGGGTACCCGGGTTACCAGAATCCAGAAATTACCCGAATCCGTTTTTCGGATTCGAATCTTTATCGGGTAGTTATTTTACTGAAAATGAAAGGTTTTAACCGCTGCGCCATGCGTAGTAAGGAGCGATTGAATGCCGCCGACCACCCACCATGCAGCTGACTGAGTGCAGACTGGCTGCCCGGCCCGTCGAGCGAGGCTGGCCGGCCGGCGCCCCCCCTCCCCACCCACCCACCCTCGCTATTGAGAAAGGCGGGGCTGCCGAGCCCAGACACGTCATTGTTCAAGCAACTTCCAAGTTGCGATGACGTGACGGAAGAGGACGTGACGGAATGGGTGACCGCCGACCGCTAGGTTTTGTCTCACAACAGTAGAAGATAAGCTTATCGCTGACGGGTATCTTCTTGTAGACGCTTCCGAACGACCTTCAACCGCTCGCGGGGGTGGGGGGTGGGGTACGACGATAAAATGACGTAATTTGGGCTTTCAGGATTCGGGGGAACCCGATTTCTGGAAGGTCAGGAACCGGATCCTAATTTTACTACCCTATGACATCCCTAATACATACATATGCCCTACTTTATTTTAACGGTGTTGTGTTAACGACCGAGTGACCCAAGGCCATGCAGGCCGTAACGTTTCTACAATAATTGAGTTTGTATACTGTATACTTTTTATGTCTACTCGTCTCACGCAGCCTCCAATAATTTTCAGGTGAGCCGGGACTCCTTTTTCCTTTCCCCACTCATTCACTTGGTTAGTACTTACTTACAAGGCTCACGAGAATGTCTATCCCATTACAATTATTATTGGTGCAGGAATTGAAAACATTTTTTATTTGTACCTTGATATTTCTAATTTTTACTTTTTAGTTATCTAGCAACTTGGTTGATGTTTAGAAGGCCTCCATTGGATTTTTATATTATGTTCACTACTATAGCATTTAGCATACTGTATTCAAAATGTGTATGCGTACTGTTCAGAAAGCCATGATGACCTACCAAAACATGATAGTGTGAGGTAGCCTAGTGTGCAAATTTAGAACTTGAATTACTTTGTTTTGTAATTTGTAGCTTATTAGCTATTAGCCTATTAGATGTATAATACTTATAAGATCATTATTATTTTTTATTTGTAGAATGTTTGTAGAAAGAAGTTACAAAGCCACATAAGGTGTTTAATACGTACATATTTTTATTTATAGTTCATACAAAAACAACATGCATTGGCAGTTGTACACTTGTGAATAACAAATAAATTTTGACATTTTATAAATCAATTTGATGGATTGAATTTAGTCAGATCCGGAGTCGCTTAGGCTAGAGCCGAGCGCTCAAGTTCTAGTGCTCAGCTAGCTGCTTTTTCCATGTTAACTGGATAACTGGTAGGCCTACTGTAATAAAATCATGACCGGTACCATAAGTCACTTTTGATAAAGAATCAATTTTGTACATTCAATACCCTCATTCCTCAATTAATTAATAATAGGCCTATATTGATTTAGTATTTAAAATTCTTAAATGTGTTATTGACTCTTTGTTGTGAACTTAGGGAATCTATTCTATGCAAATATTCAAACTAGGTTTTGAATTTTTTTCCCCTATTTTTACTTTCTGGACTTGGGCCTGTCTTGTAATGATTGAAGGCTAATTATTTGCACCCAAGTATGGATATTAATAGAAAAGTTCTTTGCTAATGTTTAGATGCAATAATTAAGCCAACTAACCGTTCAGTTGCAGTCATCAACGATTCAACACCTGAGCGTGTGCACTTTAGTTATGCCAACCTCGGGAACTCCGCTTCAAAATTGATTTCTAATTTGATCATTTGGGTTATTGTACAAATAGAATTTGATAACCAGATACTTTCCTTATATCTGTAATAAAGTAGGCCAAATAATTAGTACATACTAGGCCGCTTCGCAAACACTTTTTTTAGTCGCGTTTATGGATGAGCTTTTTTGTAAGTTTGCGTGGGATATCTTTACTTTTTCAAGTGCTTTTTGAATGCATTGTAGGTGATTGTTGTCAAGTTTCTATTGTTAATTGTTATTATATACCTCAAAAAACTTATATTAAAACCTTTATTTCTATGGATTCTGGCTAACTTTTCAACTCTTTCTTTACAAAGGTACTACATCACCATAACCTTAATGTCCATGTAAAATATGAACGTTGTAGCCCCACCCATTTGGTCAGAATCGGCCCAAATGTCACAAAAATATTGCACTAAAAATAATTTAAAAATCGTAAAAGTACGATATTCATGAGAAATATTTCTTCGATTGTACCCAAAAACGTGGCAGGTCTAAGTTCACAGATTTCGAAGGTCCCCTCTGATTTTTATCAAGATCGCATGCCGTTTGCCCGGTAGAGAGCGAACAAACAGACAAAAAACAAATAAACTAAAAAAAACACTGGAGCTAATTCTTTTGGGGGGTCAGTGAAATTGAAGTCTTCGCTTTGCTCATCTTTATCCAACTATTGTAACTAATTCTCTCCTCCATAAGCTTTATTAGTGTTACACTTAATAGTTGTAGGCCTTGTCAGTTCATACTTGGTCAGTGTTAACTGTTAAAGAATGTATTTGAATTCTAATCTAAAAACATTAATTTTCAGTTGGAGATGGTAGCCATGGAGAATCCCAAAGATTTGAAGAAGCAGTTAGTGGTCGAGTTTGATGGAGAGCAAGGAATTGATGAGGGTGGTGTGTCCAAAGAATTCTTCCAATTGATTGTAGAAGAACTTTTTAATCCAGATTATGGTATGATTGCCTAATTGTCTGCTTCAAAGTCATAATCCTACTTTGTTTTTAATTTAACCACATGATGAATATTATTGTAAGTAGAGACATCCAAATGTGACATGACATAATTGGGCCTATAAGTCTCATTGTCATTGGTAAAGCAGCTCTTAAGACACCTGTTTCCATGTACTATCCATACCATTGAATAGTAGCCTATTGTTTAAGAGTTGTCTAACTAGAGTTAGAACTCAAACAATGCCTTTGACCTTAGTGAATTAATGAAAGCTTCAAGACTAATGGCGTTTTCCATTGGCCGCACTCGTGAGCACTGAATGTGAACTAATGTCAGTCCATTGGGAATTTTAGTGTGAACTCGGTGCCAGTGCACGGAAACCATTGGCGGTGCATTAGAAATGAGTGCTCACTGCTCAGGGCTCGAAAATTCCTATGTCCGAGTTGCCCGGGGTAAGTAACACTCCAGGCCTGGGCAACCATAATTTAGAGTTAGTTGCAACCAAAAAATTCAGTTAAAAAACTCACGTAAGATTTCAAAACCTACTTTATCTACAGGCGACAGATGCTCAACGTATTTCCAAGCACTTGCCTCAGGCTGCACCACGCACCACTACAATCCCATTTTGATCGATATCGACCTATCGACTTTACCCATAATTCACTGCTGTCGAGAAAATGGAGATCTGAGACTTGTTTACCTTCTTCGTTTTGTGAAATTCCAACCATTTTAAACTATTAACTTTTAAACTTTTAAACTATTGCGTAATATTGAACCATTCTTTAAGGGATACGGAACTTTTTTAACTGTAGGCCTAGTGAAGTAGCTTCAACGTCTCGGCTTACGCCTACCAAGCCACTCACAATTAACGAAGATGGGATAGGCCCGCCTAGGCCTAGTTAATGAACCTGCCAAAAAAGTAAAATGTGACCAGGAGTAGGCTTATGGTAAAAAAGGGGAAGCCTACGTTAAGTTAATGACTCGTGGCTATTGTTAAAATAAAGAAAATTGTCATACATATCGGTATGTAAAAATAAAGAAAATTATTGTGTCAACCATCAACCTTGAATTGAGTCTGGGCAACTAAAATTTTGGTCCACTTAGGCCTAGTAGATTGTTTTAAATTGTCAAGCCCTGATGCTGCACTGAGCCACACTGGGTCCAAGGGTAGTGCGAGGAGTTAGTGCAATATGGGGGCCCTTGACGCGTGCCATTTGTTTTGTTGATGCAGATTTTGGAAACGTCGGACAGTAGCGATGAAGATTTGTTATTTTTGAATATGTTAAACTCGTACCCTAAAATACAGAATACATTTCTGATGTCGTTAACAGCTATTCTGACAGCGAGGTATGATATGTCTAGGATATGGTATTGTTTTTGGTAGCCCTATACTCCGTGTAGTCAAACATCATTATGCCAGAGTAAGGTCCTGGGCCTCTATTCAGTAACTCTACGAATTCAATTCAAAAATTCAAAAAATGGCAACGGTAATCGACTCGGAGCAACAGTCATCGTTTCGGAGCAACGGTAATCGATTCGGTTGTTGTTGGTCGAGGTCAAAAGGTATGATTTACATGGCAGTGGACGGCCAAATGTGAAAAAATGATTCGCAGTCAATTGTCAAATCTTCGAAATGACATAGATGTGTGTATATTATTTTATTCCCAATCAGGGAGAAATTGGTTTTAAATGGTAAAATTTCATGAAAAAAGGGAACGTACAGGACTTTTAGGGGTAGGCCCTTACTAACGGTAGTTTTTCTTTGAGCATACTATTGTTATTCGTTTGAGTTAGTTAGTTAGTTAGTTAGTTAGTTAATGTTGTTTTAGGGCACTCAACAGTAGAGTTATCAGAAAGTTAATAATCTGGTTTTGTTTACATGTAGGCCAAGGCTTATCATCCACCATTTTTACTAATCAAAATAAAACAAATTTTGGCTAACGATAAATAACCGAGTCGGATTAGGTTGTCATATATTATATTTCACAACAATATTGACCTCAACCGGGTCGATCACTAACAGCCGAGTCGATTCCGGTAGAAAACGTCCGATCCAATTCGGTCGGGGTTATTGAATCGGGGTCCTGGCCCTAGGCCCTAATTTTTTTTTTTTAACATTTTACTTTCGAAAAATTTATCCTTGTTGTCGGACCTTTTGATAACGGTATTTTATGTCACTTCTATTTGCTCCATCTGAAAGGACGCCATGTTGCACGATTATTCATCAATCATCACCATTATCCATCGCCGCTTCCTGCTTCTGGGAGGGTCAGCTTGGTTTAGCAACCAAATTTTTCCACCCTTTTTATCCTCCCACAATTGTATCTCTTCCACATCTTCCCAGCTCTCTCTCCTCTTGCCTCCTGCTATGTGTCCTTCGATCTCTTCCTTGGTCTACCCCGTCTTCTTCTTCCTTCTTTCATACATTTTCTTGGGCATCCTATTTACCCCCATTATTTCATATGTCCATACCATCTCAACCGTGTCCTTCCCATCCCGTCGCCTAACTTCTCTACACCTAGCATTTCTCTCAGTGTTTCTTATTCTATCCCTTGTCTTGCCCACTGTGCCCTCAGGAATCTCATCTCTGCCGCCTGCATCTGACACTCCTCTCAATCTCCCATTGTCCAGGTTTCTGCTGTATATGTAAGGATCGGTATGAAATAGAAATGCAATGAATGTATTCATTAACTATTAGTATTATTAAATTGCAATTAATTGTTCGAGTCATTTTGCTGAGTCGAATATATTTTTTTTTTTTAATGAAAATTTCCTGACCAATAATTTAATTGTGTTTATAATATACGGGGCCATGAAATTACTTACTTACCTACCCTTTATAATCTATATTGTTTACACCATTTCCATGATGTTTTGTTACAGGAATGTTTGTACACCAACAAGAAACTGAACCGTTTGGTTTAATCCAACCTCTTTGAAAGTGATGCTCAATTCACGCTAATTGGTATCATATTAGGTCTTGCAATCTACAACAATGTTATCCTCGATATACATTTCCCTATGGTCATTTACCGGAAACTTCTCGGGAAGAAAGGAACATTTCACGACCTTCAGGACTGGAATCTTGTAAGTCATATGCTTTATACTCAACTTTCAATTGCCTATATGGATGTGCAAATTAGTAATACATTTTTACTTTGAATTGAGTAGTTATAAATTGTTCAAACATTCTAATATTTCAAGTTTGAATAGCAAAAAAAAATATTATCATTTTTAGTATAGGCCTATTGTTTTAATGAAATAGAGCTTAATGAAATATCACTGATGAAATATCTCATTCAGCAGCTTGAATGTTTAGAATTTATATTAATTGGACGAGTGAGCGCAGTGAACGTATTAGGGATGACTTCGGGTACCCGGAAACCGGTTCCATTACGATCCGGTTCCCCTTTTTCGGAACCGGTTCTATTTTTAACCTAAAAGTTGCCAAGGGCCTAGGCACAGACGAGAATAAATGAGCCAGAAACACCCGTCCGTGGTTGCAAAATTCTTAGGCCTTGGCCCTATGAATGTTGCATCACAATTTTGATCTAGGCTTAGCCTAGGCCCATGTGTTGTGTTAAAATAACATAGCAGAACTTGTTAATAACATTTTAATCATATACTAATTCTATTTTTCACGTTTAAAATCACATACCCTACGTAATTTAAATCCAAACTTTATAACAAAAACAAAGAAAACAATTTTGTAGGCCATTGTTTGTTCTTGGCTGTTCAATTCACTTGCATCCTCCCAAAAAGCAACTGTTCTGGCTGTTACCAGGGGTGTTCAGGGTTGCCAGATATATGAGCCCTGATGTCGTCGCGGCAACTTTTGAAGTCGCCCAAATGTCGCCCAATCTGGCGCGGCGGCCCAAATGGGGGGGGCTGGGGGGGAACGCCCTAGAATTGCCCCGCAGGCCGTTTTTTTTTTCCCCTGTTTTTTAAAAGGTGTATTTTTGACTCTACGGAAATATTGGAGAATTTAAGGGATTATATTTATGGGTGTATTTACTAGGCACAATAGATTAAATTTTAGCTTAAAAACTCTATAGTCAAAAGTAAAATTTTATTCTGTACTCACGTGCTGAAACGATCGGAGCCACTAAAAAGATAAACAAAACCATCAACAGTTCGACACAACTTCACATACGCGCACAGTGCGGTCAAAAAACAACTGAGCTTCTGTATACAAATAACAAAACGATTAAACGACAAAACGATACAGTTTAAAGATCTATCTGCTTGGCCTTCCTGCCTCACACACACCTTCTCGACATTCCACCCGTATTGTCTTGTAGATGTGACATTTAACCAAACAAAACGCCGCGGGCCGGGCAAAATGTAGTCGGTTAATGAGTACCTATTCTGTGTGACTTACCTAATACTTAAATTACAAACTACTTTGATACTTTTTAACAATGGAATAATTTCTGATAAACATTATTTGTGTTTAAAGCGTTGAGTGACTAATATATAGTCACTCAACGTTTAAAGCACGCTGTAGATTGAGAAATTTTTGGAAAGTTTGGATTTTCGTGAAGTAGACCATTTTGGCGACAGGCGACTTCAGAAATATTTTGGTCGCTAAAAACATTGCTTGGTCGCCGAACGGCGCCGCCCAAGTCCCCGGTGATTCACCCTATTATGTATACCATCGAATCTGACTCACAATTTAAATAAATCAAATAAAAAAAAGTTAACTTTGACCGGAAATATTTAACCATAAACCCATTTTCCATCATTGATACTACTCGGACATCCGATTTTTTCCCCAATAATGAAATGTTTTTGTAAGAGGAATTCTTGTCCAAAGCCTCTTTTCCAAGAAAATCTCGCATCAGCCGTCCGGTAGGGATGGCAACCCCCTCCCCCTACATATTTTAGTAGGGCTAGACATTGGTCATTCTCATTCTAGCATCACATGCGGCAACGAGATTGCTTACTTTGGTGACATTTTTGTTTCAATCGCAAATTCGCAGCCCGAGTTTCCTCTAGAGTGCATGTAGTGCGTTATACCTCAATAATATTCATCGTCATAAAGCGTTGCCCACTCCATTCGCCATTCAGTGTTTATAAAAGTTGAATCTAAGTACTAGAAGCAAGATAATAGAAGTGTCCTGTTTACAGTCAATGTAAGTAAATTAACATTAAAGTAAGAGTCATCAATACATTACCGGTAGGCCTACCTATTTCATGTTGATTTTAATTTATTAGTACCTATATATAAGTTTCCTGGAGTTTTTTATTTTTCGTTCAATTAGAATTTCTGCCGCAAACACCGTAAAACCAACTTTTACAAGTTACTTTTTATGGTAACTTAACTTTCCAGTTACTTTAATTTTGGACTAACTTCAACTTTAACTAATTACTATCAAACTCAAAGTCAACTAACTTAACTTTTAAAAAGATACTATTTTTGGGTAACTTCCCCAACTCTGCAAATTCTGCGCGATGATTGAGTAAACCTTGCAATCTTTACACATATTTCGTACTACTTATGTTCTTTATAGTATTGTCACAGATGATAAGACTACTCTTCTATGGGTACGTTCCGAATGATGCTCCCACGCGCCCACAACACCCAGACATGCCCAAGATGCCCGAGGTTTAACATTGGGCGTTACGGGCGTTGTGATGGCGGCGGTGTTTACGGAATGCTTTGGGCACGCCCAAGGCTGCAAGTTAGCATCATTCGGAACGTACCCTTTGTATGCATTTCAAAACATGTTTTACTTTTATAATTTTTTTAAATACAAACCAGAATTACAAAATCTTTCCTGACCAGGGAATTGAACCCAGGTCTACCATATTACGGGTATAAAGGCGCCTTATCTAACTAGACTGAAAAATGCCAGTCGTTGTTGAGACGAGTGAGCGAGTCATGTGTTAAATACGTGGGAACATCTGCATACAAGTTGATTGATATAGGTTAACTATAACTGTTTAGGTTTGGTTTATTTGTTAAAAGGGCGCGTCAACTGTAAGGCCGTACGCATTTAGGCCTAGGTAGGAATACCAACGTTGTCTATGATTCAGTCTTAGGTATAAGGGGGAGAAAAGCGAATGATACCGGGTACTCAACAGTCAACACATGGCTCGCTCACTCATCTAACAACGACTTTGGCGTTTTCCTAGTTTATTTGTAGTGCAGACTTTCTCTTCTGTGCCCTAAAACCTCACTTACTAACTAACTCCGATATAATCTGATTGAATGCACTGTGGATGACTCCACACACTACAAGCAGAGTTAACCTACCGGCTTTCCCGAACATTTCAACTTTTCAAGTTGTAATTTTCAATGTTTTGCACACTTTGACATTGACTACTGAACTTAATCTACGTAGAGTACAATAATATTATTTGAACCATTCATATGTTCCTTTTTAGACCTTGTATACAGGACTGCAAACAATGCTTGATTATGAGCTTGATGACATGGAGGAGACGTTTGTTCAGACATTTCGAATATGCTACCAAGATGTACTTTGGAACTACATTTTCATGACTTAAGAAGGTGGAGATCAATCTTTGTTAATCAGGATACAACTGGTAGTTGAATTTGTGATTTGCAGTTTAGCATTTTTACAAAACTTTTTTACATTTATAAATTTTTTTTTAAATTTTTTGGGGGGGTTAAGGAAACGGTAAAAGGGGGACGTAAGAATTTGTAACATAAATTTTTTTTTTTTTGTTTTGGGGCGTAAAAAAATCCCTTTGGGGGGAGGGAAAAAAGGTCTAGATTTTCTTAGGATAGGGGGGAAAAACGAAAGAACCTTTTTCAAATCCAAAATCCTTTTTCCCCCTTTAAAAATTTGGGTTTTTCTTTATTTTGTGGATTTTTTTTCGGCCTAAAATCCCTATAATAACTGAATAACGGGAAAGAAATTTATGATCCAAATACCTTAAATCCCCTTTCCCCAAAAAAAACTTTTCTTGTAATTTTTTTTTCCAACTTTAATTTTAATTAAAATTTCGGAATTTTAAAAAAAAATTTTCCTTTAAAATTTTCCTTTTTTGATTTTTTCAATTTAAAAATTTTTTTGACTTTTTTAAA